>JASAMX010008174.1:0-42722 GCA_030248175.1 Microlaimidae sp. YZB2_3
AGCATCTCCATGTTTTTTAAGTACCTATATGAAAAAATATATAAAGTCATTGTTGTAGGCAGCTGGAAATTTTAGTAGGGAAAAGGTATATATACAAATCAACCAAATATGATTGTTTGTTTTGCATTATGTGTAGTACTTATTGTTTATTAAAATTATTGTACTTTTTTCAATAACATTAAGCAAAATCAATGGCAAGAAATATGCTTTAACGCATAGTATGGAACTTTACTGATGAGCAAAGCAAAGCGGAATTTTTTTTTTGCTTTTTGGGGGGCATTTTTGTAAAAAAAAACAATTTTAGAGGTTGACGCAGAGAGATTAGCAAGGCACTGGAAAATTTTGAAATTGGACAATTTTTGGCCTCTAACCCACAAATTTTACTATTTGGCGATCATTTTGGGGGGGGGGGGAACGGCTGCCCCTCCCTGCCAAACCACTATCCTTATTTTTCCCCCTGTCTGACCATTTTGGGGAGGGGGCCAATCACCCCCCCTCTCTGCCTCCCCCTGGTTACGTCCCTGAAACAAGGGCAGGATTTTAGAAAAGGGGGTTTATACAATTTGAATAGAGGATCCCCTCATTGATGAACACGGTCAAAAAGCTAGGGGTGTTTAACCGAGGTAAATGACATTTCAAAATCGGAGGGGTTCTAGGGGGAATTGAACCCTTTGAAGTCCTAGAGGGGAATCCCTTTGAAGTTGCACTATGCAAAAATTCTTCTTACTTGTTTTCAAGAGGCTCTTTAGAAAATGTTGTGTTTATTGTCAATTCCGCATCATTATTAAAATTTAGATCTGTGCTGAAAGCAGAGAAAAAATTAAAAACATAAATAAGGTAACTTTTTTGATTTACTTATTAACTACAAAAAATTAAACTCAAAAAATACTTTGTAAAAAAACACATCAAAATTTTACTTATTAAAATATTTTGCAAAGAGGTTTCAAAATTTTCTAGTCTTTACCTGTCATGTTGAAAGGTATTGGCATTTGCATTGGCATTTAAACTTCCATTTGTATCTTCTTCGGGTATAAAAGGTATTTCAGTATCAAATCTATTAAGAAATTTTTGGTAGAAAACAGATTAAAATTCATTTATTGCATCAATGATATTGGTTCAAACAATACATTAGTGTGCGATTTAATGTAAAATACATAAACGATTGGATTTATCCTACAGCAGACCTGTGCGCTTCCTCCTCCCCCCCGGGTTTTATTGGGGAGGGGGGTGTTAATTCCATAACAGGGAAGCACAGGGGGGAACTTTTTTAAAACACAAGGGTGGGCCAGCAGGTGAGAAAAAAAAAGTAAAAAAACACCAAAAAACAAAATTAAGGTAAAAATAGGTTTAAAATGGCTTCAAATACATTGAAATAGGCTAAAATTTGCAAACATTTTGTGATAATGGCGTTATAATAGATCAAAAATTGCACCATAATTTTTGGGTACTTCTTAATGTTTGGAGGCAATAAAACAGGAAGGGTGGGAGCATAGGTCACCGACCTTCGACGGCTCAGGGGGGGGGGGTCCACACCCCGGGGTGTGGAGGTTTTTGACCTCCAGGGGGGGGGGGCACACCCCGGGGTTGTTTTTTTTTCAAACAAGCACCCGGGGGTGCTTGGGGTGTTTTTACCATTTTTTTTGACCAAAATTGACAATTTTTTGACGAAATTTGACCATTTTTAAGCATTTTTTGGGATTGTCTGGGGTGGGGGGGGGGTGGTCAAAAATGGGCCTTAGGGGGGGGGGGGGTCAGGGGTTCAAGGGGTCGATGGGGGGGGAGGGGTCAAAAATGGGCCTTAGGGGGGGATAGGTCTCAGAGGCCGTAGGGGGGGGGGTGACCCCCCCAACCACCCCCCCTTCGGTGACCTATGGGTGGGAGGCAAATCCTCCAATAAAGCAGGGGGGATATTTCCAGACCATGCACAGGTCTGCTATAATAATTTCATTTTATGAAATACAATTTCATTTTATTTTATTCTAATAGACCTTGGACTTTTTTGCTGGTTCATACAAACCATATAGCAAAAAAGCCACAGTTTTTGCATAGGATATTTATGCAATAAAAAATATGTAATAAGAATATACACCATTTTTTGCACTATTTTTGCTAAATTTTTCCAGTTTTTAACCTATTTCAACAAAATTTGAACCAGTTTAGACCTATTTTTACATAAATCAAGCTTTATTTTTACCTTTTTTTTTTCTTTAGATCCTTTTCCCATCTTTTTTTGCACATTTCCAGTTATGCAAAAACTGCTATAGATGAGAACGATCGGGGAAGCTAGGGGGGTGGTTACCCAGGGTAAATCAAATTTTAAATTCTTGGAGGGGGGTCCCAGCGGGGTCAGGACCCCCCCCCCTAGCTTTTTAGGGGGGTCAACCTGGGGTGAGAAATTTTGAAATCTAGAGGGGGGTCAGGTGGGGTCCGGTGTCCAAAGCAAAACAGTTTTAAACCATAAAAACTTTAATAATTGTTCTTTTTATAGGATAATACTATATTTTATTGAATAAAAAGCGATATTCTGGTATAAAAGGGGAGAAAAAGCATGAATATTTGATGAAAATTCACGTTTTTGTAAGGAAATTTAGTATAAAAAAGTACCTAAAAATTTCCAAAGGGTGGAGGGGGAGGGTCAGATTTCAAATTCTAGAGAAGGGTCAGGGGTAAAAAATTCAGAAAATTGGGGGAAGGGGGGCCCCCTAGATTTTCGTCTAGGGGGTCCCAAAATTTTGAGGCTAGGGGGGGAGGTGGACCCCACCCTGCCTCTCCCCTTCTCATATACAGCTATCCCCCTGCTTCCTGTTAATCCTGAATTAGAAATACCCTCACCCTGAAAGCACAGAAAAATATGCAGCTTTGTCATATTTTTGATTGCATTCAATTCATAAAGATAAATTAACTTTTTTGCTTGACCCCTTTCCCTCCCTTCCATTAAAATCATTGAACTTAAGCCTTGTAGGTTGTCTACCCTGTATAAAAAACAATTTTTCTTACATCACATTTGGTTTGATTATAGATGAACGAAAGTTCATTAACAGCAAACACATCTGGAAATCAGCCTCCCACAAATGTTTTTGACTAATTAATTGACTTTTCATAAGAGTTCTAAAAGTTTTCACAGCGGCATAGCTTCTTTCCACAAGAATGCGTTTGGTTGCTATTTTGAATGTTGTCCTAAAAATTGTACGATTTATTTATTAAAAATGAATTTAATTGTTTTGAAATTTTGTATTTTGTATTTTGTATGTATTTTGACAAAACTAAATTTTTTTTAAAAATTTAGTATATTTAATTTTGTTTAATTTGAAGAGAGGAATAAACAAATCAGTCAATACCTTGTAATTATCCCTGAGTAGACATTGGTAATTAATAATAATTTTGTATCTAATTACATACCTTAATTCATCAGATGTGAATTTTTCATGGACAGTTTTACGGTTTGGTATTATAAGACGCACCTTGCAGTCATCAAAACTTTGCTCTTGGCTGAAACCCTTGTCGGCCATTATGCCTACAAAACAAATTAAAATGGTTAACTTTTTAACTCTTTATTTTTTAAAAAAATTGAAATCCTGCTGGTCCCAGAAAATCGTGGACAAACAGAACTATCACTGCAACGCTGTTGCCATTACCATCAGAAGAGAAAAGAAGCCAGATTCAGTAGCAGGCAGTAAAATATGGAGAAGAAATGGAAAAACAGGGAAAATAACAATGTTGGCCATAATGAGACCACCAAGCCCTGTGTCAAGTCCGACGACTAAGCCTTTTCACAGGTAATACTGTAAGAATGTTCCAAGTAAGACTTGTTTCCATAGATGAGAAAGGGGGGGGGGCAGGGTGGGGTCCACCCCCCTAGCCTCGAAATTTTGGGACCCCCCCCTAGATAAAAATCTAGGGGCCCCCCTCCCCCCAAATTTTTGAATTTTTTACCCCTGAACCCCCTTTAGATTTTGAAATCTGACCCCCCCTCCCCCTTGGGAAAATTTTAGGTACCTTTTTTATACTAAATTTTCTTCCAAAAACGTGAATTTTCATCACATATTCATGCTTTTAAACCCTTTTTATACTTGAATACGGCTTTTAATTTAATAAAATGTAGTATTATCCTATAAAAAGAACAATTATTAAAGTTATTATTGTTTAAAACTGTTTTGCTTTATACACTGGACCCCACCTGACCCCCCTCTGGCTTTCAAAATTTTGCACCTCAGGTTGACCCCCCTAAAAAGCTAGGGGGGTCCAGACCCCCCCCTGGGACCCCCTTCTAGAATTCAAAATTTGATTTACCCCAGGTAACCACCCCCCTAGCTTTCCCAACCGTTCTCACCTATGTTTGTTTCATTATAGAATAATATAACATGACGCTTTGTTGGAAAGCAAATAAACCTCTGGAAATTACGCCTTTAAAATATAAGTAAATTGTAAACATGTTGGGTTAGGTTTTTGTATTACTTCTAAAATCTCAATTAATGTATATAATATTTTTTGTCTAAACATATGTTGGCAACAAACAAGACACCCATCAACCACCCTGCTAAAGTTTAAGAGGTTTTATTAAGTAAAAAAACGCTTTAAATAACAACTAATAAAGTACAATGCATTCACACCTCAGATCACAGCGATTGACAAGTGACATTATTGCATATTCAAAGCATTCAAAATGCATTGTCAATTGTCATTTCAGTTTGAGTAAAATGGTTAAAACTCTTGATTGATTAACAAACAAAATTACTTGGATCTTCATTTTCCTCCACACATTTTTTTATTTTCTCAGCAAGTTTTTCGTTTTGGCAAATTTTTCGATCACTGGTGTGGCCCCCCCAGGCGCTACTGCAAAACCAATAAAACCCAGAGGGGGTTATTCCAGTGACATATTTGATTCGTGGACCATTTTTATAGGCTGAAAATATAGCTTTTTTTGCGGAAAGGGAGTTTGGTGTTTGACTTGAGATTTCAATGGCATCAATAATTAAAATACATCCAGCAAATTCTTCAAAAAAGTCAGGATTTAATTGTTTCATGCGGGAGAGTTCTGGATCAAATTGATGAGTTCTTAAAAAATCTCGTATGGCTATTGTATAAGTTGTAATGTAACGTGAAAGATTTTTTTCATTTATGTTGAAAAGGAGTGAAAGCATATTATTTGAGAGTCCCTGACGAAGTCTCACCAAAATCAGCAAAAACATCTCTTTTAGATCCATACGTTTTGTTCTTCCTATAAAAAAAACCACCATTAAATTTTTCCTAATGATCACAATTTTTCATAAACTATAGTTTTGTTGTTCTCTAACTGGCTAGCTTTTTTAATTGCAAAGTAAGGACCTTTATCCAGTTTATTCAATAAATTTAAGACTTAAACTTAAGATTTGTAAAATTTTTCCCCTAGAATATGAGATAATAATATTGTTTGTTTTGTAGTGCAAAACAGTAAAATACAATAAAATCTATAGGTTCTATATACTCAGTATCAATAAATAAGCTACCATTTTAAGTGTTATAATTAAGAATATGCCCTTATTTGACCAAAAAATTTTAAGAGATTTAACTACCCCTAAATTATTTTGTCCACCTTGATCCTGAATATCTAAGTCATACATGAAAATAATTCAAATTTTATTTCCAACAAACCATTTTTTGTTTATTATTTCCTTCTATATGAACTTACTTTGTTTTTGATTATCATATGTTATGTCCTTAATACAGTTTATAGACCTGAGCACTGCCCTTCCCAGGGTTTTATTGGGGTGGGGCATAGGTGAGCACAGTCGGGGAAGCTAGGGGGGGGTGGTTACCTAAGGTAAATCGAATTTTGAATTCTAGGAGGGGGGTCCCAGGGGGGTCCAGACCCCCCTAGCTTTTTAGGGGGGTCGACCTCGGGTGCAAAATTTTGAAATCTAGAGGGGGGTCAGGTGGGGTCCCATGTTCAAAGCAAAACAGTTTTAAATTATAATAACTTTAATAATTGTTATTTTTATAGGATAAATACTACATTTTATTGAATAAAAAGCCATATTCATGTATAAAAAGGGTGTAAAAGCATGAATATGTGATGAAAATTCATGTTTTTGGAAGAAAATTTAGTATAAAAAAGGTACCTAAAATTTTCCCGAGGGGGGAAGAGGGTCAGATTTCAAAATCTAGAGGGGGTCAGGGGTAAAAAATTTGGAAATTTAGGGGGAGGGGGGCCCCTAGATTTTCATTTAGGGGGGGTCCCAAAATTTTGAGGCTAGGGGGGGGGTGGACCCCACCCTGCCCCCTCCCCCCTTTTCTCACCTATGGGTGGGGGCAATTCCAAAACAGAAGGCATGGGGGGAAACTTTTTTTAAATGGGGGGGCAAGCAAGGGAAGAAAAAAAGGAGAAAAAGGAAAGAAAAAGGAAAAATGGGACAAAAATAGCAAAAATAAGATAAAAACAGGTCTAAAAAGGCTTAAAATGTATTGAAATAGGCTAAAAACTGCTAAAATTTCTCAATAATAACATCATAATAGGTAAAAAATAATAGGTAATAGGTCATAATAGTTTATAGGCGCCATAATTTTTGTGTAATTTTCATTTTTTAGAGGGGGGGGGGCAAATCCTCCAATAAAGCGGGGGCCATTTCCAGACTGTGCAGAAGCCTGGTTTTACACAAAATGCTAATTCATTTTCATTTTTATAAAATATTTATGATTTTTTATGTATAAAATATTTATTCATGTATAAAATATTTATTCAAGTTTACTTTATATACTTTATATTCAAGTTTACTTAATACATACCTTTTAGAGGTGTTTTATGGCCTTCCCAAATGGGTGCCTCTTCCATTGCTGACTTCACAAAATTAAAGACAGCCTCAAAGGTCTCAATATTTTCAAAATTGGTAAGCAAGGAGCATGTTTTTGAATTGATGAGATCATTGGTCGTTATTCTAGCTCTACAAAACAATTGTAATTTAAAAGTGCACTTGTTTCATTTATTTTCACAAAATATATGTTTTGATTCAATCTACAAAGGTGATAATCCAATTAATTTTTAAACTTTCTTTAATTAAAAATGTCAAATTTACTTGTTATTTTTAAAATTTGATTTATGATTTTCTTCCAATTGATTGACCCACATGGGTGAAGCATAAATTTTGTCATGATCTAGGTTGCTATTATGCTCAAATTCCATATGTATTACATTCTCTGGATTAAATTAAGTTTTGAGGTCAAAATGAATGTTTTCAAAAGCTCAAAAATGCAATAAACAGGGAATTTTGGTCTAAAATTAGTGTTTTTTAATTAGTTTTTCTTCAAAATCAATAACCATATGGGTAAAAAACACCGCAGAAAAAACTTTTTAATGTGTTTTTAAGAGAAGGTAGGTATTCCAAACTTTAGTGTATAATGTACATGTAAATCCATATCACTCCACCCCTCTCCCTTTTTATGGAATGCTAAATCTGTCTTTCCAAAATCCTAGTTTAAATTGTGTGAGTTATATTTTATATTACTTAAAAAAAATTTTATTGAAATTTAAAATTAATATTTACAAATTAAGTTGGACAATAATTAAGTTACTGATTGTTATTAAGTTATTCTGGTGAGGGGGGGACATTTCCAGACTGTGCACAGGTTTTATCTTTGAATATTTTTGTTTGAACGTTAAACCGCTGAATTTTATAGGGTCTAATCAATGGTTGCTGACGGGGCAATGGCTCTGCTCTACAGTGCAGTCTCAGGGTCAGTAGGGTCAATCTGTACTGGCCATTAGTCTCAGTCTCAAAGCGTCAGGACCCATTACAACAAGGATTACACAGTGGAGGGTAAGGACTGTTACTGTTCTGTTAACAAAAACATAAAAAAAAACAAATTTATTTATTAATCCATGCAGGCATTTAACAAGTAGACAAAACTTTCCTGCTATTTGTCTAATCTTGAACAAAGTTTTGGAAAGGGGGAGAGGTCCAAAATCTTTAATGTTATAAAAAAGCTAAAAAAAATTTTAATATAGGTTTAAAACAATTATTTAGGAATTAAGCTAAACAATAATTAAGTTACTGATTTGAATTGAATTCTTCATTCATATTGATTTAAAATTTCTGTGTTTGGTCTCCTGTAATAGTGGCGCTTTGAATGGCACTTGGTGGTGTTAAGTTAAACTCATATTCAGGGGGGTTTAAACTTTAAAAAATGCGTTTTGCACCCATATTGTTTTTTTGGAGTGCATTTAAGTCATATTGTTTTTAATTTCAAAGGAAAATAGGTAAAACGCTATTTTTTTTATGTCAAAAAGCCCTATTTATTCCAATTTTGAGCTTTTTATTGTTTAAACACTCAGTTTGGTCTCAAAATTTAAGTTTGGAGGTAGTTAGAATTCATTTTAAAGACATTTTTTTCTTCATTTGTTCAAAATTTGGGGGGTTAACCTTTTCTCCAACCCCCCCCCAACCCTCGACCACGCCCAGGTATGCCACAGTCCTTTTTAATATACCCATTTTTGACATACCTTACCCTACCCCCCATGAGCATAGTCATTCTTTACAAAAAGCAAAGAGTATGTCCAATGTCAAACTGCAAACTAGATGCTGGATTTTAGAATGCTAAAACAGTATGCTACCAACAGGACCATGGATACTATAATAAATGTTTTTTTGGTTATATTTTATACAATAAACAACTTTTATTATATAAATATAAAATTATTTTTTTAACAATTATCTTAAAGAAAAAATAAATTACTGATTTGAACTGAAGCCTTTGTTCATATTGATTCCAAATTTCTGTATTTGGTCTTCTGTAATAGTGTCACTTTGAATAACAGTTGCTGCAGGCACTTTATCAAGTGGACCATTGATAATGTTTGGTGTTCCAGGCCTGTAAAACTTATCTCTGAACAATATGCTACCAAAATGACCATGGATACTAACCATAGGTGGGCAGCCTCTCGGATTTTGGGGGGTAGAGGGGGGGGGGTCAAATTTTAGGGGGGGGGGGGTGTCCGGCAAGACCCAAATTTTGAGGGGGGGTGTACCCAATATTTCCTCGCTGCCTTAAAATGGGCTTAAAACGTGTAAAAAAATGTAAAACAAGCTTATAAATGCTTTAAAACTGTGTAAAATTGAAATGAGACCTTATTGCAACTTACAAATTTTATTTTTTAATTCTTTTATTAATAATGTGTTTATATATTTTTATAATTAAATTAGAAATCATAGTTTTTTTAATAATTACTTAATAATGCATAATCTTATATTTAATTAAAGATTATATATACATGGGCGTAGCCAGGGGGGTCTAGACACCTCTTTTAGGTCGACAAAGGGAAAAATTTGGGGTTAGACAGATCTCCCTTTTGCAGTGGCGTGCCCAGGATTTCATTTCGGGGAAGGCGGTCTGGGGGCCCTACTAACCCTGATGGGGGGGTCTGGGGGGCGGCAGCCCCCCAGACATGGGGGTCTGGGGGGCGGCAGCCCCCCAGACATGGGGGTCTGGGGGGGCGAGAGCCCCCCAGCGGGGTCAAGGGGTGGAGCCCCTTGTCAGGGGGGTCTGGGGGGCAGAATGCCCCTGGGGGGAGAAATTTTTATTTTAAGGCGCTAAAATACACTTGAAATTTTAATTCCAGATGATACTTATTACAAAATTTAAGGTTTCTTATAACTACACATTTAAAACATGCGTTTAAAACGTTAATTAAAGGATAATAGTGTTTATAGTAGTTTTATTAAACTGTATACCTTAACTACTGAACGGGATAATCGATTTGTAATCGAAAAACTAAGATAAACTTATCAATTAACAATTAACTCTCCGCGCAAAGCGCGGAAAATTTTTTTTAATCGTTTTATAACACTTAAAAATTTTTCTCCGGGAGGCGAATTTGGGGGGGGGGTGTCCCCGGGTACCCCAAATTTAGGGGGGGGGGGTGTCAGCAAAATTAAAATTTTTGGGGGGTATAACCCCCCCACCCCCCCCCCCTGCCCACCTATGATACTAACTACATACATAACTGCTTTTTTGGTTATATTTTCCATCAAAAAACAAATTTAGATTTAAAACTATTTTTCTAAGAATTAGGTTGAATAATAATTAAGTTACTGATTTGAACTGGACCCTTTGTACATATTGATTGTAATATTCTGTATTTGGTCTCCTGTAATGGTGGCACTTTGAATTGCAGTTGCTGCAGGTTCTTTATCAAGTTGATCATTATGAATATTTGGTGTTCCAGGCCTGTAAAACTTATTTCTCAATAAAGAATTTAGATTTTTGCAAAAAATATGTTACATTTATAAAAATTATGTAATATTTTTATGTAATTATTTTTAACACCCTATCCCAGCTTATTCATTATCATAAATAATGTGCCTACTAATGTGGGATTTTAGCTGGCATATATCCTTTCCACCATAGGTGGGCAGCCTCCTGGATTTTGGGAGAGGATACCCTCCAAAATTTTGGGGGGGGAAAGCAGGGACGTAACCAGGGGGAAAGGGGGGGCAGCCGCCCCCCCCCCCCAAAATGGAGAGACAGGGGGAAAAATAAGGATAGTGGTTGGGCAAGGGGGGCGGCCGCCCCCCCCAAAATGGTTGCCAGATAGTAAAATTTGGGGGTTTTCAGAGGCTAAAAATTCAAAATTTTTTCCACTTCACTTTGCTCAGCGGTCACTTTCTATAGTATACGTACATATATCTCGATATTTATCTTACCTAATGCTGTTAATGCTTCAAAGTTAATACAATATTTTTTATAAGTAATAAGTACTACACAGAAAGCAAAACAACCAATCATATTGGTTGATTTATGTACATCCCCCTCCTAAATTTTCCAGCCGCCTATAGCATCATTGGCTCGGATTTTTTTCAAGGTAGGTACCCTAGAAAACATTGAGTCAAGATGTTGCTCATGTGCTTTGGTTTACAATGTGGGTATAGCTAATGAAAGGTCTCTAAATTCCTTTTTTGTGAAATCCAGGCGTTGCCAATGTGTCCTAATCTAATGTAATTTTTAACTAAGAAAACATGTTTTTATCGCTAAAAACATTAGATAATAGGTTATTAGGCCAAAAACAGTGTATTATACAGCTTTATCTACGTTTACTTCTGCTTTTTTAACGTTTTCAGAAATTAAGGGGGGCACCCCCCCCCCAAAAAAAAAATTTGGGGGGGGGGGCAGCCGCCCCCCCCCCAAATTTTTTTTTGTGTTACAATCCGCCTCCCCCTCTCCCCCCAAAATGAAACTCTGGGTACATCCCAAGGGGGAGATACCCCCTCTGGAAATTTGGGAATTTGGGTTTTCCAAAATTTTTTTGTGCGGTATACCTCAAATACCCCATTTTTAGCGTTTTTAGTTCTGGGACACCCAAATTTTAGGGGGGAGTGTTTTCTATAATTGGAATTTTTGGGGAGTATAACCATCAATCCCTCCCCCTTTTCCTGCCCACCTATGCTTTCCACTTTTCTTAGTATGGACTACACTGAATTTATGTAAACAAGAATAATTGGTGTGATTCAAAACAAAATGTGTTAATTATTAAAAACTAACAAGTCATTGTTCTGGTTTTGGTTTTTCATAAACACTGTTAATATACTGTCAATTGCGTAAATGTTAAACTTTTTTTCTACAAAATGATTGCTGCAAATCCGGGCATCTTCATTTTTTTCAAAATGTTTGAAAATTTTTTGTTTCCACTGTTTTTCAATATTTGATGATCCTTTTGGGCAAGAAAAAAACTTAATGTTTTTATCGCATTGTGACCGCTTTGTTCCACATAAAACACAAAAATGTCGTCTGCTAACCATTATTGAACCTAAATATATTTAATTTTGTATTTAATAAAAAGTTTTTTCTTCATTTTTTTAGGTCAGCAAGCAATTAATAGAAATTATGTGTGAGCACAGTGCCAAATGCAAAAATCATAATTTTTTTTTGAAAACTATGTATTTTTAGTTAACCATCAAAAATCAGTAAACAAAAATTTTGAAAGTATCCTTTACAATAATAAAATATTTTAGAACAAAACACTGACAGTCTATGGCACAAGATGAGAAAGTCTCAGTTCTCATCCTCTCAATTTGGCCAAATTGATAGTAGAAGACCTGCCAACATGACAGAAAAATGGCTAGAGGAAGGAACTTCAGTAAGTAATTTAACTTATGAAAAAATCAAAAAAAAACCTAAACAACCTATCTACTGTTTTTATAATGACAGAAGCACATGTCTGCCATTTGGCAAACAATGACAATTTTCAAATTTTATTGAAATCCAAATATTAAATTTGAGGCAAGGGTAAAAGATTCAAAAATTTAATGTTGGGATGTTTGTTGTAAGAAATTACAATTTGGGACAACTTGGGAATGTTGTGGTTTGTGCTTGTGTGATTTTTTAAGCAGAATTTTATTTTAAAATGCCAAGTACAGTTGCAAAGTTTCTCCCTCTTGTGTTATAGTAATCTTGATATCTTAATAACCTCATTTACTCGACTCCAGGCAATGGCTCCTTAGGTTTTTTGTAGGTTTTCATCATGCACAAATTGTAATATCCAGCTGCTGCAAACAATTAAACATAATAAATGTCCAATTTTATCTAAATACTTTAATTTTACTTACTGTAAGCCCATGATCTGAAAACACAATCTAAATGTTTCGGAATATATGAACAAACCATTTTATTGTTTAAGTTATAGGTATTTTTAGTAGGTATAATTATTTGAAACCACTTCAAAACAACATAAATGGTTTTGTGAAAATAAAAATCTTTATTAACAATTTCAACATAGCACAACAAAATAAAATAAATCTACAAAAAAAAACCCCAAAAACCGCAAAAAAAAAAATTAATTTAAAAAAATCTCCTTATTTTCTTAGTGATAAAATATTTTTTTTTCAAAATAGGTCATAAAGTATTTATAAAGTATATATTATACAATAATAAATATTATAATAAAAATGGCACATAGTAAAATTGCACATTATTAATCCTTCATTAAATAATTTCCATTAAAATAAATAATATTTATTTTTCCCTTCTGCATTATTCATAAATTAATAAATTTACTAAATTAATAAACTTAATAACAATTTTATTGATATAAATAACTTTCATCTTAATTGTACTAAGAATACAAAGCATGTGTGAACGAGTTAATGCAACAGGAGCAAAAAAACATCTTTTCCCAGTATTTCATTTCCAGAAGCAAAAAAAGTGTTTATATGAATGCACAAATGGAGAACACTTAATTTAAAAAGTAGATAATCTGAATGTTGACAAGGATTGACAAGTAGCTTACATTGATGAGGGTTTGTGAATTAATCCTAAATTAAGAATTTAATGTTGGCAGGAAGTGTTCAAAATAGATATTGGAAATTTTTTCAAAACGATCATTCCAAAACTTGGAGTTAAACTTCACTTTATCCACCCAAAGTGCCTCATTTTCACCGCAAGTGGTTAGAGCAAAGAAGCCTTCCTTGCACCCGCTTATAGCCATTTGGCCTTGGATCTGACAGTACCATTGGCCATTGTCTTTCAACTGAATTTCCTAAAATTTAATTTTTTATATAAAACTGAAAGTCACAAGTTTTTATTAATTTGTAGACCTCCAAATTTTTTTAATGAATGTGTTATATACATAACTTTTTACCATGAGCATAGAAAGGATTTTTAGAAGAAGAAATGAAGGGGGTCTTTGCCAGAACAGAAATTTTCAAATGAAGGTGTCAATAAAGATTCCATTTTGAAGCATTATCCACCTTTTTTTGCTCATTTACAGTGTAGTAGTCAATTGCGGTTTTTTTTGGATTTTTGAGGGCTCCCCTTTTGCATAATTGAGGTACAATTCATTTATAACACACAAGAATGCCAACTGAAAATTCAGTTTTTGATCAAAATGTTTGCTAAAAAAGTTGCAAAAACATAACCTTTTGCGATTTTTCCTTTACCCTTTTAAGTAAATAACCTAGATGTGTCTACTATAAAAAATAACAACTTTTTTATTTACTTTGTCATTTGGATCGATCCATAAATTTATTTTTCCAACTTTGCTAGCAGCATAGTCCTTAACAGACCCATTAAACATGGAGGACTTTGCCTCCAAAGTGTAAACCTGCGTGTCTGAGGGATCTGCTGGGTTGGTTGCTACTAAAATTCTGTCCGGAGAAGATGCCAAATGTGGAATTTGGGGATCAATAATCAGGCCACATTTGAGCATCCGCCACTGGTAATTTCTTTCTTTCATTTGGATCTCAGCCAAGGCCTTCTGGCAGGTTATTGGCTCATGGGTAATCCCATGCTGTATGGCTTTTGGAATCCCATATGAGAAATGTTTTGATGATCTGAAAATACACAAGATTATTTGCACATAAAGAACACTTAGGAGAAATATTTCTTTAAAATGCCTTCTAACTGCCTTCAAACTGAAGTTTTGTAGTCAAAATAAATGTTTTAAACAGTAAAAAGGTCAAAAATCCAATAAAAACGGCTTTTTAACCTAAAATTAGCATATAAATAATTTATCTAATTTTTCTTTAAAATCGTAAAACAATATGGTAAAATGCACTCCAGAAAAAAGCATTATAGGTATTTTGTGTTTCTTGGATTTTAACCCCTTCTAATTTGAGGTTTAAAACCCCCCCATTCTGGACCAACTTGCCCATGTTTATGGGTAGAAGCATTTATAAGATTAAATATTCACATATATGTCATTGACCTATAGTTACAAAATATACTTAATACAAAATTTCAGGTTAACAGGATTTTTTCAAAATGCATTTCGCCCATAATCTTGGATGCATTTTTTAAAATCAATTATATAGCAAATGTAATAGTCTGGGCTCTTCAGTAAGATACTAATTACTCACTGAAGCTCCTCTAGCCATTTTGCTGTTATGTTGGCAGGTTTCCTACTATAAATTTGGCCAAATTGAGATGATGTGAAGCGGGACTTTCTCATTTGGTGCCACAGACTGTCAGTGTTTTGTCCTAAAAATATTTTATATTGTAAGCAATACTTTCAAAATTTTAATAGTCCACTTTAACTTACTTTTTTGTATAGGAGTCGCACATTTTTTAATAGGTATATTATAATATTTTTGGTTTTACATGCAAACAAAACATCAAGAATCCATGTCACCAGTTTTCCCCCAAAAATTTTGGAGTCAGTTGGTTTTTTTTTGTTTGTATTAGTACTTTTAAGATTATAATGTTTTTTTATTTTATCTCTTATTTAAATAATGTTCAAAAGTATATTACAATTTAATAACAAACCTCTGGTTTTTATTTCTATTTCTATTGCTTCCATCATATTTATGGTAACACCTTTTTTTCTAAGGCTTGACCAAATTTGCCTTGGGAGAAAACTGTTTGCTTCAGAAACATCATCTGAGAACAAACGTGGCTGATCACATTTTTTAAAAACAGGAATGGGCAATTTACTGTCCTAAATTTCTTTTGAAAATGTTATGTAAATAATCAATTTAAAGGCACAGATGGGCAGTTTTTTGAATTTTAAGTAGGTTTTATTCTCAGCAAGAATATATAACACAAGAGAATATCCAACTGTACATTAAATTTTTGACAAAAGTTTCAAGGATCTATTAAAACTTTACATTTTTCAAGGAAAATGCAAGATAATAATTGTTGTAGCAAAAAGTTTTTTGGGGGAAAGAGAGAAAAAGATAAGATTTAAATAAAATCTAGAGGGTTCTATCTGGTCTGAATGGAAAACTTTAGTAATTTGGGGCTGAGGTGCTTAGATTTATTTCTACAGGAGATGCTGAAAAATTGAGGCACTAGGTGAATCCAAAGCAACTTTCTTGTTCAAGACCCTTGAACTTGAATTAATTTTAAAGGGTGAAACCAAAATTTTAAGAAAAAGGAGTGGACAAAAATTGTCTTGGATTTTGTCTTAATTGTCTAAAAAAAATTTGATGGCCTAGAAAGGCCCTTTTTTTAAATTTGCTTGCGCTTTGCTCCGCTAAGCGCTCGATTGTTTTTTTTTCCTCTTTTTTTATATATGAGTACATTTAGAAAAAGTGCAATATCATTACAGGTTTTATCTTTTTAAAATTTTTTTTTAGATTTTAGATGTTTTCATTAAAAAAAGGTAATAAATGCTCCATGCAACTTTTTAGCAAAATTTGAGTAAAAAGTTTATTGTACAGTCAGGGGCGTAGCCAGGATTTTGAAAAGGGGGGTTGCACTCATAGGTGGGGAGCCTCCCGGATTTTGGGGGGTATACCCAACCCCTGAAATTTGGCGGGGGTGTTCCAAAAATTTTTTTTGGGGTATACATCAAATACCCCATTTTTAGCGTTTTCAGTACTGGGACCCCCCCAATTTTAAGGGGGGCGGTGTCCAGGCAATTTTTTACCTTGGTCAGCCCAAAAGGGAGGGGGGTTACAACCATAGGTGAGCACGGTCAAGGAAGCTATGGGGGGTGGTTTTCCGGGCGGGGTAAATCGAATTTTGAATTCTAGGAGGGGGGTCCCAGAGGGTTTTGAACCCCCCCTTCAGCTTTTTAGGGGGGGTTGACCTGGGGTGCAAAATTTTGAAATCTAGAGGGGGGTCAGGTGGGGTCCGGTGTCCAAAGCAAAAGTTTTAAACCATAATAACTTTAATAATTGTTCATTTTATAGGATATAAACTTGAAAAATTTTAGGTTTAAAAAGCTATAACGTTAAAACTTGTGTGAGAACACAAAAAAATCAAAAAAAAGTTCATTAGAAACATCACTTAAAAGTTGCAAAAAGGTATATAAATGTGGAGCCCTGAGTGGAGGGAAGCGCGTGAAAATTTTTTAAAATTGTTCTCTTAGGACAAGGACCATACATGGGCATAGGGGAAGTTGGGGGAGTTAACCCCTCCCCCCAAATTCTGAGAAGGGGGTTTACCCCCCTCACTCAGAAGTGGGGGGAGAAAAGGTTAACCCCCCCACTTCTGAGGTTTTTGGAAAAATGAAGAAAAATTTAAAATGACTTTTAACTGCCTCCAAACTCAAGTTTTGAGGTCAAAGTGAATCTTTTAAGCAATAAAAAGCTCAAAAACGCAATTAAAAGGGCTTTTTGACCTAAAATTAGCGTTTTTTACCTATTTTTCCTTTAAAATCAAAAAAAACGATATGGGTAAAATGCACTTCAGAAAAAAAACAATATGGGTATTTTGCATTTCTCAGATTGTAACCCCCCAACTCCGGACCAACTTGCCCATGTATAACAAGGACCTTCAAATTTTTGCTTCTGTCAGCCCAAAAGGAAGGGGGTTTACAATCCCCATAACCCCCCACCCCTGGCTGCGCCCTTGTGTACAATTAAAATTTTTTTTGTTAAATATTCTTTGTATTGAAACCCTTTTAAAGTCGTAACACTTTGATTTTAAGAATATTAAAAATGTCTCACTTGGACAGGGGTTGATATTGGAAAACTTTGATCCAGAAAATGTTGGTTTTGAGCTGTTGCTGTTGTTTTGAAGGTTTGATTGTTTGATTTGTAGAACTTGATAAAATTAGGTTTCATTCCAGGTTTTGAAGGGAAATGTAGCACAAAAGGTGATAATGGAGAACTTTTTCTAAGTTTGTCAAACAAAATGTCCATTGCTTGCTCATTTTTTAATTGTGTCTTTTGGCCATAAAAAGTTACAGGGTTGGCTCGTATTCGTTTTTTTTTAAAAGGACCAATTTTGCGCATTTCTATTTCATTTACTCTTTTTGCCTCTTTTTTATATGGGCCAGGGTTTACCCATTTGTTTAGGGACTCTGTTCCAACCGGGTCTTCTGGTAGGGCTCCATTTCCTGATAGAGAAGCTTCTATCAGGAATAGCATTGCAATTATATGTTTGCAACGCTCGCTGTTTCTAAACAAGTTTGTCAATGTCAGTTTGTTATCTTCATACATAAGCATATTGGGCGTGGTAGGGTGGGGTTCAACCCCTTTCCCTAGCCTTGTCATTTCCCCCCCCCCTCCTCTAGGAAAAAATCTTGGTGGCCCTCCTACCCTTCAAAATTTTATATTTTGAAACCCATCCATGCATATGAGACAATACAAAAATACTGGTTTTGCCTAATAATTGGGGTTTTTATAATTTGTTTTTCCAAAATTTTACCAAAAATAAAAATTTTTTCTGGAAAAGAAAAGGGTGCGTTTGGGAATTTGAAAAAAGATAAAATCTTTAAATGTAAAATTCAAGCATAAGAAATCCGTTAGTTTTTTTGAGCGACCAAAACTTCATTGTTAGGGAACGTGAAGCCGTTTTCATTAAAAAATGCAATAAACCAGATTTGAATTATAATATTAACAACAATGTGTTTTGCTTTAGAATTGAAAAGTGCAAACGCTGCATGCAAGAACTCCTGGCCATTTGGCAGTTGGTGGCTAAGAAACAGAAGCTCAATGAAAGCTCCTCAGTAGGGAAGGTGTATAAAGAAATCATGCTTAAACTTCTGGACTTTTAGCGCTTTTCTGGATATTTCACCTAAAGCAATTTTGTGTGTGACGCCCGTCCATTGACTTGTGTAAAGTCACTTGTCCCTATCAAGTGGCAAGCAACGACCCTATTTGAAACTGGAAAAAAAATAGATACAAAAAACTAAAATGATGGTATCAAAGTATACTCAGACCTGTGCACTTCCCCCCCCCTCCCTGAGGTTTTATTGGGAGGGAAGCAATTTCAAAATGAGGGGCAACTTTTTTGAAACAGGGGGGGGGGCAATAAAATGGGGGGTGGCTGGGTTAAAATACATTGAAATAAGCTAAAAACTGCAAGAAGTTCGCAATGATGGCCTCATCATAGACCAAAAATGGCGTCATAATTTTAGGGTACTTTTTTATTTTTTGGCGGGGGGGGGGGGCAATAAAACAGGGGGCAAATCTTCCAATAAAGGGGGGGCATTTCCAAACCGTGCGTAGGCCTGTATACTTAGCATTTACTTAAGTTTCATAGCTGTGCTTCATATAAATCGTCCAAATTAACAATTTTTTGCATGAGCTTTTGTGGAAGACATTTCAGAACATTGTACTTTCCATGGGGTTATGGACGGGCGACATTAATATTAAAAATTAAGAGCCTTGTAGTTGCTTTCTGTGACGATAATAAGCCTTTTTGTGATATTATTTTCCATACTAACAATGATTTTATTTTCTAAATAATAATGATATTATTTTCCTTAGTAATATATTTTTAAATACCTTATTTTATATAAAATTAGCACATGTGTGCTATATAATGATTTAAAGAATAACTAAAGTTAGATCATCTTAGATTTTGTTCTTTTAAATACAGAGTACTAAATCTAAATTTTTTGTGTATCTATTTAATTCTAAAAAAAACCACTATTTCAGAGAATGTTTTCTAAAATTTTGAAATTTGAACCTCAACAGGGTTTTCTTCTTTTCTTTGAAAATAATAACTATAAAATTTAATTCAAAAAACATTCAATATTATTTGTGTATTAAGTATAAATTTGTAATGCAACACAAATTCATACCTTCCATATCCCTCCTTCTCGGTCAGACACAATTTTCTGCTAAAATTATTGCATAAAAATTCTTTTAAAAAAGCTTACCCGCCAAGGCAGCTGCAGTCTCCACCAATGGGTTGCAAATTTTCTTTTTCAAGCACCACAAATCCTTCATAGTGAGGATCAGTAGATGAATAAGAAGGTGCGACCCAGGCTCGCATTATAATATAGGAATCACGCTAAAAATTTAAGCAATTATAAACAAACTTGTAATCAACTTGTAATAAACAAGATTTATTGGTTTTATCAAATAAAGTGAGGTCACAACTGGAGTTCCAAAGTTCAAAGTGAAACAATAATTAAAACCCTGGTTGAAACAATAATATGCACAGCTGCCTGACTGAGGTAAGTTTAAGGATAGAATATTTACTCTGTAACAAAGTCCAAAATCAAACTAAGGGATAGTTGGCAAGTTGGCCAGGTCTGGGGGGCTATAACCATAGGTGGTCAACCTCCCAGATTTTTGGGGGGAGGGTATACTGAACCCCAAATTTGAATGGGGGAGGGGTCACAAAAATCTTTTTAGGGCATACCATAAATACTCCATTTTTTAGTTTTTTTAGTGCTGGAACCAAAAAATTAAGGAGGGGTGTAAGAAGTACCCCTACCCCCAAATTTTAGGGGTAGGGGGTGTCAGCTGTAATCAGTTTTTTTGGAGGGTATAACTCCCCCAACTTTCCTTCCTGCTGCGCCCATTTATGGTTTACCCCCAAAATCCCAATTACTGCCAACACCACCCTAAAATTTGGGGGGTACCTCAGACACTTTTCCTAGAATTTTGGGGGTCCCAGTACTAAAAAAGAGGTATTTAAGGTACACACTAAAAATTGTTTTTGAGACACCCCTCTTTGAGAGCAGGGGTGACCCCTGCTCCCAAATTTTAAGGGTCAGGGTCCCCCCATCCCAAAATCCAGGAGGCTGCTCACCTATGAACTGGGGGAATACCATACCCTGGGATTAAATTTCTAAAAGATCCGAAAGGTAATCACATTTTGGTTTAGTCAAAATGTAGAAACAAAGGGAGTATTTTAAAATCGCTAAAAACTGCTTTAAAATTGCTCTGAAATAGTAATAAAGTGAATTTAGAGCATAAATTTCTAAAAGATCCAAAAGGTAATCACATTTTGGTTTAGTCAAAATGTAGAAACTAAGAGAGTATTTTAAAATCGCTAAAAACTGCTTTAAAATTGCTCTAAAATAGTAATAAAGTGAATTTAGAGCAGAAAAAACATTAATTTTATATGTTAAATTTATTAAAATACAAATGAATGTTTTAAGCAATAAAAAGCTCAAAAAAGCAATAAGTGCCCATTGATCTAAAATTGCGTTTTTTTACTTATTTTCCCTTCAAAATCAAAAAATTATATAGGTAAAATGCACTCCTAAAAAACGATATGGGTATTTTGCGTTTCTCAGATTTTAACCCCCTCCCCCCAATTTGGCGTTTAACCCCCCCCCCCTGCTCCGGACCAACATGCCCATATATGCTTATATACTCCATGTTTTATTAAGTATTTGGCTGTTAAAATGAAATTAGTAATTCTAAAAACGGCTAAATACACATTTCTCCAGAAATATCCTGTTTTCAATTGTAAATTAAGGGTGAAGTTTGTAGGTTTTTAATTGTGCAGCTGAATAATTTGAAAGAACATGCTAAAAACCTATTTGCTGTTGTTGTTGAAACTTGAAACTTACTTTCACTATGCAGATTATGCAAAGGCACGCGCTAAGGCAAGCATAGATGTTTTTGGTTGAGTTCGCTAGGGGTTCCCCTGGGTGGAAGGCCAAAATTTTTTTGGGGGGTCCGAACCCCCTAGCTGTTTAAGTGGGGTAGACCCCGGGTGTGAAATTTTAAATTTAGGGGATCAGGGGGTCCAATTTTTTAACAAAGTTTTTTTAAATCAATAATTTAAGTGTTTTAGGTCTAATATTGAATTTTATATACTCAAACAGTCTATTTAGGCTTAAAAAGTGAAGTTAAACACTTTTTAAATAAAAAACCGTGTTTTTGACAGTAAATAAAAAAATATACTTCTAAATTGGTCGGGACGGTGTGGGTGGGAGGGGGGTCAGCCTCGCTAGGGGTGTCAGGCCCGGCCGGACCGCCCTTCAGCTTTAAGGGAAGGGGAGCCCTGGATTTTTTCTAGGGGGGTTTTAAATTTTTGCTCTAGGGGGGTGGACCCCTCTTTCCCCCCCACCCAAAAAACATCTATGAAGGCAAGCAAAGAGGGGCAAAAAAACTTTGACCTCATAGTTGAGACTCTTTGTCAAATATTAATAACCTATTTGTAGTTTGTAGGATAAAAAATGTTTCAAAACAAAATGAATAGAACAAAATGTCTTAATTTTTTTAAATTAATTACTAATTTTTAAATTTTAATTTTTGCCATGTATGTATTGTTTATATGAGTCCCATCATAAATGGGCTGGAAGAACTGTTGTGAGAGGGGGGATTCTCTTCTTCACAAAAATCCCACAACTGCTAACACCTCCCCCCCCAAAAAAAACAAATTTAAAAGTAATCTCGGATACCCCTCTAAAATTTGAGGGAAGGGATCCACCCAGTATAAAAAACGTTAAAAGTATATTATTGGGCATGCTTCCAAAATATTTTGAGAACCACCCACCCCCTAAAATTCAGGGGTCTAGTATACCCTTCCACAAACTCTTAGAAGCTGCCCCATAGGTGAGCACAGTCCCAGAAGCTAGGGGGGGTTATTACTCAGGACATAAAGTAAATCCATATGTTTTTGGTTGGGTCCGCTGGGTGGGAGGGGTCCACCCTTCGGTGGAAGGCCAAAATGTTTAGGGGGAATGTCCAGACCCTCCTGGCTTTTCAGGGAGGGGGTGGACCCGGGTTTCAGATTTTAAATTTGGGGGGGGGGTCGGATTTTTTAACAAAATCTTTTAAATCATTAATTTAAGTGTTTTTAGGTCTAATAGTGACTTTTATATACTAAAACAGCCCATTTAGGTCTAAAAAGTGTATTTAAACAGTGTTTTTAACTAAAACATGTTTTTGACAGTAAATAAAAAATTATACTCATAAATTGGCCGGGGGTCAGCCTTGCTAGGGGGTCAGGTTATACCGCTCTCAAGCTTTGGGGGGAAGGGGCCCCCAGGATTTTTAGGGGGTTCCAAAATTTTGGCTCCAGAGGGGGGGTGGACTACTCTGCCCCCCCCCCAAAAAAAAAACATCTATGGGTAAATTGCATTTTGAATTCTAGCAGGGGTTCTAAACCGCTGCTTTTTTTTTGGGGGGGGGTGGGTTGACCCTAGGTGCAAAATTTTGTAATCGATAGGGGGGTCTGGTGGGGTCCGATTTTTGGAGCAAAATATTTTTAAACCATAACAACTTTAATAATTGTTTTTTTTATAAGATGCTATATTTTATTAAATAAAAGGCGATATTCTAGTATAGAAAGGGTGTAAAACATGAAATTGTGTTAAAAAATTCACGTTTTTGAAAAAAAATTTAGTTTTAAAAAAATACCTCAAATTTTTTAAGGGAAGGGGGGTCAGATTTCAATTTCTAGAGAGAGGTTTGGGGTTAAAAAATTGGGAAATTGGGGGGAAGGAAGGGGAGCTAGTTTTTGTCTAGGGGACCCCCAAAATTTCAAGGTTAGGGGAAGTTCCTCCCTTTCTAACCTATGGACTGGTCACCCATGTGCACCAAGACCACTGCCCTTTACAACCCCACCTATCTGCGCTCTAAACGGTATTTTGCAGTATATACTAAAAGAAACCGGTGGCTTTTGTAACACTTAAAGAAGATAAAATTACATGTGTTCCAACACTTATAGAGCTTTGTTTAACATGTCCGTCGTAATACATTTTGAACCCCTCAGTTTGTCGATATTTTTTGGCATTTTCAGGGCTAATACAACCATTTCCTAGTTTTGTTATATATGCAATGATGGAATCTTTTGTTAGAAGTAAATTGTTTGCTATATCCTTTAAACTTTTTGTCCAGTCACTTCTTTTCAGCTTTGCAAGTGGTTGTAAAAAAGAAAACTCTTCTTTTTGTTCTGCAGTAAGGTGGCTTCTCAAGGGCCCTAAATAAAATGTTAGAATGTTAATTTTTTGTCAACTCCAGTGTTTTCTTTTTGTTCTGGGTTAAGGTGGCTTCTTAAGAGCCCTAAATAAAATGTTTAGAATGTAAAATTTTTGTCAAATCCCAATGTTTCCTTAATTTCTAATGAAAGAAACTTGTTTTTACTGCTAAAAAGATGAGATAAATCGATAAGTGTCTTATACCGTTTTATTAAGTTTTGTCTTTGCTTTTTCAATGATGTCGGGAAAGAAGAAATGGGGCTTTGTTCCTTTTTCGCCCCAAAATTTTGGAAAGAAGGCCAAAGCCGTTTCCCCCCTAATTTAGTTTTGTACAAAAATCCGCCCACGATTTTTTTGCATTTCTAGTACTAGAACATTCTAAATTTTAGGACCCCATATGGGCAACTAGAGAAGGAGGATTATGAGTCTGGGGGTAGTGACGTGCCAAGGTTTTTATTCCAGGGGAGCGGTCTTGGGAGCAGGTGGGCAGAGGGTAGTGGCGTGCCTTTGCCCCCCCCCCAAATCTGGCTAAGCTGGATTTTTACGTTAGGTTATTTTGAAACCCTTATGTTTTTGAATTTTAGGAGAAAAAAATTGTTTTCTTTAATTTTAATACAGAAACTTTTGTAATGCCTGCTAAAAGCATATTAATGGTTAAAAAACCAAATTTTCCTTGCTTCGTGGGTAGTTTAAATTCAGAATTTATCTTAGTTTTATGATTTCAAATTAATTATGCCATTCAATAGTTAAGGCACACATGTGAAATCAAACTACTATAAACGCTGTTAACATTTTATTAACGTTTTTAAAACATGTTTTAAATGTAAAGGGATAAAAACCTTAAATTTTGTAATAGACGTTATCTGGAATTAAAATTTCTAGTGTATTAGCGGTTTAAATTTAAAATTTTTTCCTACAGGGGGCATTCTGCCCCTCAAACGACCCTGACAAGGGGCTCTGCCCCTGCACCCCGCTGGGGGGCTCTTGCCCTCCAGACCCCCCCTCATTTCTGGGGGGCTGCGGTGCCGCCCCCAGATTCCCTTCAGGGTTATTATTAACCCCCCCAGACCGCCGCCCCTCCCTCAAAATTTGAGACCAGTCCAGCCTGACCCCCCCCCTAGCGAGGCTGACTCCCCTCCTCTACCTCCCGACCAATTTGGAAAATTTTATATTAGACCTAAAAACACTAAAATTATTGCGTTAAATTTTTTTTGTAAAAAAATTGGACCCCCTGACTCCCTCCCCTAAATTTGAAGTCTCGCACTCAGGGTCAACCCCCTTAAAAACCAGGGGGGTCCGCACCCCCCTGGACCCCCTCTAAAAAATTTTGGCCTTCCTTTCGGGGGTGGACCCCCCCTAGCGGACCCACCCAAAAACACCTATGGTCCCAGTACTAAAAACGCTCAAATTGGGGTACTTGAGGTATACCCCCAAACGAAATTTTGGGATCCCCCCCTTCCAAAATTTTGGGGGTCGGGTATATACCCCCCTCTCCCCAAAAAATTCAAGGTGGCTGTCCACCTATAGTTGGGAGGGTGGAAATACAAAACCTGAAGGAGGTGACAGCCCCCTAGAAATTAAGGTTAAGGGGAGGACTTTTTTTTAGGGTATAGGGTAGTGCATTTAATTTTGGCACTTTTCCCAATTGGGCATTTTTGATTTTGGACTATATCTTTGGTAATCCTGGACGGAATACGACGTTTGATAGCTCAAATGAGAGCTAATTATATGTAGATGACTGTCGTGAGCTTTTTATTTGTTATGTTATGATATTTTCATGTGAAATTGTGTGATTTATAATTTTTAAAAAATGTTACTCGTTTTTAGAACATGGGCATTTCATGATTACGCAGTAAATTGGTTTAAAAATTAAACTGCTTTGGTAAAATTGAGTCTATTTTCCAAATTTTTAGTAACCGTGGTTCTACGTTGCGTCTGTGGTGAGCAATCGTTATAAAATAAAATAGTGTAATTTCGGCACACTATTGCTGTAGGTAAAAACGGTTTAAATTTTTGTCCGGTTGTAAAATGTAGTTGTAAATAGTTAAAAAACAACGTCTAAAATTTAAGAATCGTAGCACTACACTTAAAAACCTTAATAGGGTTTCTTTAAAAAATTCCAAAAAAAAAATCCCTCTTTTCCCACAAATCCTCCTCATTTTACACCATTTATCATTTTAGCTATATCTTTTCTCCAGTAACACGTTCAACAACAATAACAACTAAAATAAAGAAAACTTCTGAGAAAATATAATTTAAAATTTTTAAATATATGATTTTTTGACTGATAAACAATATTTTTTTTTAAAGTCCGAAAAAAAATCATACATTTAATCTCGGCAATTTTTCATATTATTTAAAAACTTAATTAATAAAGAAAAAAAAAACTTTTATATTGAAATTTTTATAACCAAACCAGAATAGCAAAAAAATAATAAAATAACTTAAAAAACATAAAAATCAGGACATAAAGAAAAAAGAAACAAAAAAAAAAAAACAAAGAAAATAAAATAACTACACCAAATACCACATTTTTAGGATTTTTAGTACTCAGTGGGATGTGGTTTCCCCAAAATTTTAGGAGGGGGACATTGCAGGCATTTTTTAATTTAGGTTTTTATAGGAGTTTTGGTTAACATTTATTCTTTAACTATTGAACATCATAATTGATTTGAAATTGAAAATCCAAGATAAATATCTAGTTACATTTCCTGAAAGGCATAGGAAAATTGTTTTTTGTGATTTTTATTGTGTTAAAAATCAGGAAATTTCCTGTGTTTTTATAAAAGGAAACTTTTTTTTCAAAAAAGAAAAGTTTTCCATAATTCAAACACGTAAGGGTTTATAAGAAACCCCATTTTGCCAGTTTTTATGAGGTGGGGGTGGTGGAAGAACCTCCCCCCCTGTCATTCATGGGCAAGTTGGTCCGGAGTGGAGGGGGGGGGTTAAACCACAAATTATGGGGGGGGGGGTTAAAATCCAAGAAATGCAAAATACCCATATCATTTTTTTTTCTGGAGTATATTTCACCCATATCGTTTTTTGATTTTGAATGAAAAATAGGTAAAAAACGCTAATTTTATGTCAAAAAGCCCTTTTTATTGCATTTTTGAGCTTTTTATTGTCTAAAACATTCATTTTGACCTCAAAACTTATGGAGGCAGTTAGGCGTCATTTTAAAGACGTTTTTTTCTTAATTTTTCCAAAATTGGGTGGTTAACCTTTTTTCCACCCCCACTTCTAAGTGGGGGGGGGTTAACCCCTCTTCTCCATAGGTAAGAACGGTTGGGGAAGATAGGGGCAGGGGGAGTGGTTACTCAGGGTAAATCGAATATTGAATTCTGGGGAGGAGGTCCCAGGGGGGTCCAGACCCCTTCCATAGCTTTTTAGCGGGGGTCGACCCGGGGTGCAAAGTTTTGAAATCTAGAGGGGGGGTCAGGTGGGGTCCGGTGTCCAAAGCAAAACAGTTTTAAATCATAATAACTTTAATAATTGTTCTTTTTATAGGTTAATACTACATTTTATTGAATAAAAAGCGATATAAAAAGTGTAAAAGCATGAATATGTGATGAAAATTCACGTGTTTGGAAGAAAATTTAGTATAAAAAAGTACCTAAAAATTTCCAAAAGGGGGAGGGGGTCAGATTTCAAATTCTAGAGGGGGGTCAGGGGTAAAAAATTTGGAAATTTGGGGGGAGGGGGGGGGGCACCCTAGATTTTAATCTAGGGGGAGGTCCCAAAATTTTGAGGCCAAGTGGGGGGGCGTGGACCCCACCCGCCCCCCCCCTTTCTCACCTATGTCCTTCTCAGAATTTGGGGGGGCAGTTACGGTTTTAACATAATCTTAGCATTTGATTTAATTTTTTTGTCCATTATTTGTTTAATGTTAAAATATCAATATTATGTAATAGAATGGACAATAGGTAAAAACGATATTAGTAAAATGCATTTCTCAGATTTTAATCCCCTCCCTGGCTTAAATTAACTGAGTAAACCCCAATTCTTGGTCTTGTGCTCATGTATGCTATATTCTCTGGTAACCCAGTAAGGCTGGCCATCATTGGGAACATTTTTGTTTGTTTAAATTTTAGTGAGTATAAAAAGTAAAAATCGGGTGGCTTTAATTTGACCAGTCTTAACATAAGCAGCTGGCTACTGTTTTTCTCATGCGTAAAATCATAATATAAATTGAATAGCTAGATCAATTGTTATGATCACAGTTGCTTTTACTATTTTTGTGAATATTAAAAACAAGAACCCCTGACCGAAAATAAGGCTTTCCAATTAAATTTAGTTAGTGTACTAGGTTCTTTTAAGTAGTGATGTTATAAAACAATCCTTAAGTAAAATATATTATATTTGTATTCACGATTGTATTTATTTCATAAAAACTAATAGTTAGTATCAAAATGTAATCTACTTGTATTAGTATTAAATGCATTGTTGTTCTATTTCAACTTGAAAATTTCTAAATAATTCATTTCCTTCTAAAACTTTGTTATTCAGTGATTATTTTTCATGATTTTTTATCATTTTTATCAATGTTATTGTCTATGAAGTTATAGCAATGTTTTGTTTTGATCATGTTTTCCAATGTATACACATTTTACCTAAAATATAAATAGTTACAAGTTAAATTTTGATGACAAAGGAAATTTTAATGACATAAGTTTATTACATGCAAGATGTTACAGTATTTTTATTGAGATGTTACAATTTATTCATTTCATTGCAAACATTTAAAAGGTTTTCACAATAATTTCTAACACTTTTTTAACATTTAAACAATTTTTTCAGTTTTAGTGGCAGTCTATTGTAAAACCAAACGTTTTGATTGTTTTTATGTTTCCTGAGATAAGTAAATTGTACATCCCAGCAAATCTGTGCACGGTCTGAAATTCTATGTTGGAATATAGTAGCTTCCCCCCCCCTTCCACCACCTAAAAAAGTACCCAAAAATAGTGAATTGTGATCATAATTTTGACAAATTATGGTGCCAATTTTGAGAAATTGTGGTCCCATTATCGTTTTTAGCCCATTTTAAAACATTTTAAGCCTGCTTAGAGACCTATTTTTACTTAAATTTGGTTTTCTTTTTTTTGTTTCTTTTTTTCTTATTTTTTTCTTTTTTTCTCCTGCTTGACCCCATCCATTTTTATTGCCCCTTGTTAAAAATAGATTGCCTCTATGACACCGCCCTTCTTCCTTTACAGAAGCGCCACCCACCCCCCCTCCTCCAAATGAAGTCCCAGCAGGGTGGGGCAGTGGACAAGTCTACATGTCACCATAAATGGGCATCATGGATTGGTAAGCTAAGAGAGGGTGGCTACTTTGAGTAAATGGCCCTTTGATAACTAGGAGGCATATTTTGGGGGAAGGCATAGCCCCCTTTTACTTTTTACTTTCAAGGGGGGGGGTCAAGGCATGGTAGACAAATGAAAAAAAAACTGTAGGGGGTCAGGTGGGGGTCTGATTTTTAAACAAAATTGTTTTGAATTATAAATTTAAGTATTTTAGAACTAATAAAAAATTTAAAAGACTAAAATAAGCTATCTAGGCGTAAAAAGTGTACAAAATAACTGTGATTTAGTAGAAAATTTTTTTTAATAGTAATTTTTTTATATAATATTTTTCTTAAAATTTGTTCGGTAAGGGGAGGGGGTTATTTGAGAATTCTGGAAAGGTGTAGGGCGTAAAAATAAAAAAAAATTTGGGGGAGGAGGACCCCAAGATTTAATTCTGGGGAAGAGGTTTGAAATTTTGAGGCTAGGGGTGGGAAGATTCTACCCTATGTTCACCTATTCATCTCTGCACATTTTCAATTTGCTCTTGGGGAAAGGTAAAAAATCCAACTTTCCTAGCCATCATAAAATTTTTGAACCCCGTCTATTTTGGACTGGGTCAGTTTTTTATGCAGACTGGTCTTCATAATAAAAGATCTCCATACGTTTTGATTATTTGGAAAATTTGTGGATGTCTTATTGTTTTAGCTTTGTGTCTGGACTATTTATGGCTTTTAATTTTTGCTTTGCAGATTAAAAATTTCCAACCTTACTCATAATTCGAAACCTAAACTAACTAAATAAAATAACTTTTAGAAAACACTTTTTTTTAAATTTATTTTTAACCTATCAGATCAAGAAATTCATTTAAAGTATGTAGAGTACATTGAAGATGTAATTATTGTTTTGAATTATGAAAATGTCATATTACTTACAATTAGATTGTTTTTCATCATATAAAATGGGCATTGTTCCTTAACTCTTGTGAGTAAATTCATACACCTAAATTTTTTATAAATTGATGGCAAGTTTGACGGTTTTGCATCTAATCTAAAAGTGAATGGGTTTATACACTCCTAGTATTAAAAGCAATAAGCTCGGCAGAACTTGAGCATAGGTGAATTTTCTGTGAGGGGTCAAAAGCATACATGGGCAAGTTGGTCCGGTGTGGAGGGGGAGTTAAACCCCAAATTAGGGGGGGTTCAAATTCAAGAAATGCAAAATACCCATATTGTTTTTTTCTGGAGTGCATTTTACCCATATCGTTTTTTTGATTTTGAAGGAAAAATAGGTGAAAAACGCTAATTTTAGGTCAAAGCCCTTTTTATTGTATTTTTGAGCTTTTTATTGCTTAAAACATTCATTATGACCCCAAAACTTGAGTTTGGAGGCAGTTAGAAGTCATTTTAAATACATTTTTTTCTTCATTTTTCCAAAATTGGGTGGGGGGCCTAACCTTTTCTCCACACTCCCCCCACTTCTGAGTGGGGGGGTTAAACTCCCCTTCTCAGAATTTGTGGGGGTTAACCCCCCCCAGGCCCATGTATGGTCAAAAGTTATTTGTTGCAGGTGGATAAAATTTTATTTGTTCCCCCATGGATATGTTTGTTTTTGATGTGACAACATTGGGCTTGCCTTGCCTTTAGGTCAGTAATAACATTAAAAATTTGAAATTCTGAGATGTACATAAAGCTACAAAATTTATTTTAAATTTTTTTTTGAAGAACAAAGATGTGAAGGCACTTAAAGTTTTTTTTGGATATAAATTTTGCACAAAATGCAAAATGTTTTTAATTCCTTGTAACATTTTAAATGTTGATTCAGTGGACTCAACATTTAAAACATTTTAAAGTTTGACACAGTGGACTGCCCCCTTCTTTCCTTAATTATAATATGTTTTCTTGCGTCTAAATTTAGGGGAAGGTGAAGAATTTACATTATTGTTTTAGATATTCAACTTTATATATAATGCTCTGATAAGTTACTCTAATTTTTGAATTTCAGGTGTTTAATTTTGTCTTGATATTTAAACCCATAAACACTGCAACATAATTTATTTGATGGCCACATTATAGTTTTTTTAACTTATTTATGCAAAAATATTTATTATTACTTACACTGTTTTGTAAATTGATGCTGTTGTAATGATATTTTCTTGTTTTTTTTTATTATGTGACAAAGTTTTCTCTTCATATGTTTGTTTGAATTTTGTTTTTTTGTGTTTTGTGTTTATTCAGTGATGTCTCATTTCAACGCAGTTTAAATATCCGAAAAAAATTAAACAAACATGCTGTTAAGTTTTGTATATGTATAATTGGAACTATAGTCTATACAAAAATGATGCGGACTGGCGACAAAACTCGAACTTTGAAATGTTATATATCCATAACGGAGGTTAGAATATGTGCGGGACATATATGGGAGCATAGCTTAGACTCTTGGCTATCTTTTGAAAAGGTTAGAAAAAATGTTTTTCGATGACGTCATCACTACAGCCGATGCGGTGAAAAAAACCTGGTCCCAAAAAAAAACAAAACTTTTTTATTAGTACGAGATAAGAAACGCCGCTTGGTATGCTGTTAAAACATACTTTTCTGAGTTTTTTCTAAAAGTTTGAGCGAAATCGGCTCGCTCAAATTTTTTTTTATAATGCGTTGAATGCGCGCGGTTTTCGCGATTTTTCGCGAATTTTTGCCACGCTAATACACTGTCCGAATTATTTATTTTGTTTTGCTTCCTGCTCGAAGTGTGTACGATATTGATCATATTGTTATATATTAAATGTCCGCCAATTTTTATTCCTTACTTTTGACCTAAAAATTTTTTTTGGGGGTTGACCCCCCGGGGGCTAGGGGGGCAAACACGAATGCCGAAAATTTTTTCAAAATTTTTTTTCAAAACCATCAAAAATGTAAAATTTATCACATATGACGAATTTTGATATATCGTTTGTGTAAAAAAACCTAATATTAAGCTTACAATAAGCTGTCAAAAATGACGAATTTGAAATTTGGAAGGATTCCAAGCCCGTATGCTGGCAGCAGCAAACCTTTCAATTAAAAAGTTTTACAAGAATAATAAACTTTAAAAGATTAGTTTTAAATTTTTTAAATTTATTTTGATTTAAAATATTAGAAAATGGTCCAAATAACCCCATGAAAACGCAACATAAATTTTCGTTAAAATTCCAAAATACTTCCTTACGTCATGCAAATTTTTGTTATTACGTCATAATTGATGATTTTTATTGGCTCTTCCGCAATTAAAATGACGCAATTCAGACCAGATCGCGGATTCAAACGTTTTTACACGAAAAATAGCATTACTTTAAAAAATTACATTGGGATATTGGCAAAAGTTGAGAGACATAGTTATTAGAAATTTGTTTTTGTGTTGACAAACGGGGAAACATGTTTGCAAGTAAGAAAACACTTAAAAAAGAGCATTTTTTAGCTGCGATATTTGGCAATTTTGTAGTAGGATTTTAACTTTGAAAATATGTTTTTCTAACAAAATAACCTGGAAATTCAAAAAAAAATAAACTTTTAAGGCTTATTTTTTTGGAAAAGTTTTTAATTTAAAGGTTTGCTGCTGCCAGCATACGGGCTTGGAATGCTTCCAAATTTTAAATTCGTCATTTTTGACAGCTTATTGTAAGCTTAATATTAGGTTTTTTTACACAAACGATATATCAAAATTCGTCATATGTGATAAATTTTACATTTTTGATGGTTTTGAAAAAAAATTTTGAAAAAAATTTTCGGCATTCGTGTTTGCCCCCCCCCTAGCCCCCGGGGGGTCAACCCCCCAAAAAAAATTTTAGGTCAAAAGTAAGGAATAAAAATTGGCGGACATTTAATATATAACAATATGATCAATATCGTACACACTTCGAGCAGGAAGCAAAACAAAATAAATAATTCGGACAGTGTATTAGCGTGGCAAAAATTCGCGAAAACCGCGCGCATTCAACGCATTATAAAAAAATTTGAGCGAGCCGATTTCGCTCAAACTTTCAGAAAAAACTCAGAAAAGTATGTTTTAACAGCATACCAAGCGGCGTTTCTTATCTCGTACTAATAAAAAAGTTTTGTTTTTTTTTGGGACCAGGTTTTTTTCACCGCATCGGCTGTAGTGATGACGTCATCGAAAAACATTTTTTCCTAACCTTTTCAAAAGATAGCCAAGAGTCTAAGCTATGCTCCCATATATGTCCCGCACATATTCTAACCTCCGTTATGGATATATAACATTTCAAAGTTCGAGTTTTGTCGCCAGTCCGCATCATTTTTGTATAGACTATATAAAAAATATATTTACCAAAAGATGTTTAAATCCTGAATAAGCGATTAAAACAACATTATTTCAGTCCATTTAAATGACATTTTTATCTTAAAGTCATATTCTTCTGTTAATTCACGCCAGTTAGTCTGTTTTAATTTAATAACGGAACAATTCAATTTACCTAAATTCACGTAAATAAATATCTATTAAAATTCACGCGAATTAATGAAAAATAGGTCATTATGATGACATAACTCAAAGAAATGTGACATTTTTAAAACTATTCAAAAGGCATTTTATTCAATGGTTTATATGGACGCCATTCTTTATACAGGACTTAAAGATTTTTTGATAAATGCTGCATTTTATCCTGGAACAATGCCTTCTTCACTACAAGAAGTTTTGTTATGAAAACATAAAAAAACAGGCGTCATGTTGTTAACTTTATTTTTACATCCCGATTTTATTTTGATTTTATCAATTGCTTTCCCTAAATATTAGTGTTTTTTTCAAAAAAACCCTGAGATTGTTACCCCATTGTTTGTGAAACATGGAAAGCGAAAAAATGTTCAATAAACAGTACAGATATTTAATAAAATCATATTTTTTGCGTTTTTTTGCTGAAAACTCTATCGAAATAAAAATTTTAAAATTGACACTTTTCCATTTAAATAAAAATTTTCATAAGAGACTTAAATTCAGCATTTTTTCTTATGTCAAAAATTTGCCGACCGTTTTAAGATAAAAGTCGCAGGTTTTTTTCACTAAAACACTAATATCTTGACAAAGACTTTATAAAAATTTTCAATCAAGGTTTCAAAATGAACATAAAATACGTTGGTTTTTTATAAATTTTTGCACTAAAATTTACTTAGTAAAAAAAACGCTCTATAAAAAACTTTATTTTTTGGCTTTGTTAAATATTTCGACGAAAAATTGTTAAAAGATTTCGGAGCACAAGGTAACATTTTTACAATTAATCAAAAGGGTCCATTTCATAAAAGAATTACATCGATGTGTGATAATATTTGCTTTTTAGTTTTTACACACTTTGTACAAAAATTGGTGACTTCGTTCGCGAGATATAATTACTTAAGAGAACATACTGTCACAATTTAAATACCTTTAACGCAGGATCATATAACTTTTTTGTTACTGAACCGATTAAATTAAAATTTTTAAATGTTGTCGAATTGGTCGAAGTAGATTAAAGTTTTTGTATTAAGAGTAGTTTATTCAAGGTGTTATAGGAATTTGATATGTGACAATGCTCCTTTAATGTTTATTATATATTCAATATCATTTTTTGTGCAAAAAGCTAAAAAAAATGTTTTTATAATATACTTAATTTCACCCTGGATAGTTTAAATAATAAAAACTCATAATCACAACAATTTCTTTTCATTTGACATGTTGAGATGCTATTAAAAATACGTAAAAATGCTAATTATATAAATATCATTCGAACACACAAGTATTTATTCTAATATTTTTATTCTATTTCTATTCAAATTTTTTTCTTAAATAAAAATGGTTATTTTTCTATTTTAGAGCATAGTTTTATATACGAAAATTAGTTTAAATTGCTTTAAACATAAAAATTTATCCTAAATTTAATTTGACTAAACTAAATTGATAATAAATAATAAAAATTTCAGTCTTCAATATTACATTTTTTACAAAACGCCTTTTATATTTCAAATTTAATTATACGAAAAGGTATATGACTTTTAGTGTTAGTATTAAGAGATTTTTGTTTTTTAAATAAGTATAGCTCTTTTCGCTAAAAAATTGCAATAAAACTTGATAAATCTATAAAATCAAGAAAAACATCATGTTGTAGTTTGACTTATTCAATAAAACATTTGTAGTTGAAATATGATTGTTTATATCCACTGTCATTTTTACACGCCATGATGCTTTACATTTATTTTTAAATTAAAAACCCTAATTTTATCTGAAATTCATATGCTAGTTAAATCAAGTGTTTTGCTGTGTGTCTTCTGGGTTGTCTTGGTGTTTTACAGTTTTAAATTTAAAATTTTCTCCTGAGGGGTGGGGGAGGGGCGGGGGTATTCAGCCCATTTCAAGTCGTCCTGAAAGGACCCGTTGCTGCTGTTCTGCCCTTTGACCTCACTTCAGGGCTCTATCCACCCATAGCCCCCATTTCTGCGGACTACGGTCATTCCCTTCTGTGCTTACAACATACGATCCTCCAAAAATCTATGCTATACGTAAGTATATTTTAAACATTCGCCAGGCTCACAAATGCTCAATAACAAGTGATACTAACATATATTTAATTGTCAGTGCTCAGGCTCAAGCTCACAATTACGCCTCAATTGTGAGTACTTAAGTAATGCTTAGCTCACAATTGAAATTTGGTGGTCAATGCATCCCATAATATTGACACTGTTTGGAAGTGGTTCAAAAAGCCCATGTGCGTAATTTTATTTTTTTGAATTTTTTGAACTAAAAATCCAAAGATACTCCCAAATACGTTTCAAACCTTTGTCATACCTCTTGTCGAACACTGCACAAGTGTTTAGTCCCCTCAAAACAAAAAAGATATTTTAAGAATGAGAAAGTTATGCAGTGAATTTTTTTTCACTTAAAATTATTAATTTGCGCAATTATTTCATATATAAAAATATTGAAATTTTATATAAATTAGCTTATAATTTTGAATCATGAATTTTAATGTTCACTTGTTTTTGATTAAAAATTGAAATTCAAATCTTATAAATATTTTTACTGCGTCTTACAAAAAACCTAAGACTGTACGAAATTCGAATGACCACATTTTGAAAACAAATAGATCAAGACAAAATTAATTTGTTGTGGTAAGATCCAAAATAAACAGTCATTTAACCAAAGATAGAATTTATCTTTATTTTCGTTTGAATTAATTTTTTTGGTAAGAAAATAAACACTTCCGAATTTTTATTGAACCTATAGTAAAATTTGTTCTTGAAATATGCATTACTTTTGCGCAAGTTTTGGTTAAGCTTTGAAATCATATAGCCTTTTAAGCTTCTAAAAAAGAAACTCCACTCCAAAGCTCCAATCAACATCACTGTTAAAAATATTTTATAGTTTTGAAAATTAAGAGTAAAAATAAATAAGTTTACCCTAAAAACTTTTTCAAAGAATTTTTAAGTGTTTGTTATTTAAACGAAAATACGAAAATACTGCGTGTGGATTTAAAGATGGATACTTTGCAGGATAGTTTTGATAATGCGCGCCCTAAAGAAACCTGATTCGTTTTGAGCCATGAGGACAGTGGTGTGCCTATGAGGTGGGGACGTGGAGGGCGGCCGCCCCCGACCTTCCCCGAAGTCCGGCAAAGGCGGATTTCTTTTAAGAGGGGACCAATATGTTTTTTTAATTTTGGGAGACAAAATGTTTTTCTTTATTAATTAATTAATTCAAAAAATTTCTTGATGCGTTCCAAAAGCATTTTAATAGTGAAAAAAAACCAAAATTTATTTAGTAGTTTAAATTGATAATTTATCTTAGTTTTTCAATTTATATCGGTTATGCCTATCAATATTAAAGGCATACATGTAAAATAAAACTACTATAAATAATAAATTAGACTTAATGTTTAAACACATATTTTAAATTTTAAGGAATAAACTACTTTAAATTTAATAATAACTATTATTAGCTTTAATTAAATTTTTCAGTGTGTTTTAGTATCTCAAATTAAAAATGTTCTCCTGCGGGGGACATTGTAGTGTGACGCCCAAATTTGTGAGGGGGCTTCCAGTCCAAGGGGTCACACGGATCGAACGCCAAAACAAGTTCCGGTCTGAAGAGAAGTGTTTGTGTTTAAGATGTATGTATGTCTGTTTGTCTGTGTGCTCTCCCTCCGGTGGGAGAACCGTCGCCAAAGACAGAGTTAGGAGTTCACAAAAATAACTAAATTAATAATTAGTATTGTTTTGCGTTTAACAAGCTTAAAAAGGCATGTGTTTACTGGCGGCCACAAAATTCATAATACCGAGGCCCTTTACACGTTACACAATACTAAAACAGCCTAACACGGGCAAACGGCACGGGGCGCGACTTAGCCTAAGAAAAACGTTTGGAAAAATGCGCGGGAACGGTGAAACTTAACCTAAGGTGGGTTACGAAACTGGGTGAAAGGACACCTTTGAAATTTTAGGCCTTTTTGGCGAAGGGGGGAAAAACTTAAGCAAAAAGTTGGCTTTTAGCCGCGTTACAATTTAAACGTAATAACCTGCGCTGTTTTGGAAACGCCAGAAAGGGGAAACCCGCCGGAAAGAACCAAGGGAACTAAACGGGGGTTAGCGCCTGCTTAATTTTGCTACTAAAGAAAACGAACTCTAAAAATCTAACTCTGCTCCGACGCGGTGTTGCTCCGGAGCTCAAACAGTAAAAAAGTTATAGTCTAATGTTCGACAGCCGGTTGGTCGCTTGAGATTCCCACGTAGGACTGCTCGGAACCAAACTAGGGGCCTATCGTAGATATAAAAATATTTTTGCAAAATATAACCAAATCTTAGGGTGGAAGACAGGAATAGGTTCCTGCTTCAGGGCCAACTGGTTCTTCTCGTTTGGTTTCCCGCAGCCGTCTAATTTTTTGAAGATATAAAAACCACGACTTTTTAAAGCGGGAGCTGGTTTTATATTAACGAAAAGGCCACTAAACCCCGGCCCCGCGCGTGGTGACTGATTAGCACCGCGCGTTGAATTACCGCAAAAACAACCGACCAACCGGGCAAGTAATTTGAGGCGAGCCCCGCTCGCATGAGCAACCGCGCAACACCGCGTTTAAATTTAAAAACCTAAAACAAGAAATTTAATAAAAAGATTTATTTAAAAAACCTAAGGCGCTAACGCGGGAGACAAAAACTGGGCGAATACGAAAAACGCAACGAACCATGGACTCGCCATATCTTCCCACCCGGTTTAAAGCCGTCCCCGGCTACGGAGTATTACCGACTTCAAACCGGTAGGTCGACAGGCGATTCCATGGGTCGTTGGACACAGCTGTAGAAGCTGGGGAATTTTGACGGGGAGGCGTTTCCAAAGCAACGCAGTAAGACACACACAATTAAAAATATACCCGATTAAACTAATTTTTGAGCAAAAAACGGAAAAAACGAAAGACATAAAAAACATTTTTTACTGGCACAACCTTGGACGAGTGAATTTTAAAATTTTTGTAGTGCCGGGCTGTGGCGGGCCAACCACGGGGCATAAAAACTCAGGGGATGTCCCCCGCCGGTGGGACTGATTTGATTCCGACGGCACAACTAAGGTAACAAATTGGCAGCTTTTGCCGCCAGTTTACATTTAATTTTAATTTACAAAGAAAAACAAAAACAAAAAAAGTATGCGTGCACCCCAATTTTTAAATTTAGTATATTACGAAAATGTGCAAAACTAGTTTTTTTGGAAAAATTTAGTAGGGGTCTGTTTTATCACAACCCACGGGGTATTAATCATTGTAATAATCATTCACTGCCGGGACACCGCCGTCATCGCTAGGGTCATCTTCTTCAGGGGCCACGTCGTCGTCCGCGGGGAGATCCTGGATCACATCTGGGGGCGCAGCCGGGGGGTTTGGCCGATTTCCGGGAGCGCCTTGCATGTCGGCATCTTAAATAAAATAAATTTACTATTTGTTATAGGAATGATGCCTACGGAAATTTTGGTGGCTCACCTAGATGTGTTACGGAACACGACGAACGGCTCAACCCTCTCTGAATTTCACCAGTGTGAATGACGAAGAAACTTTAATTATGTTTTTGTTTTGAAATGAAAATAAAGTTGTATTAAATTTTACGTTTGTGATAATAACCAATGCATATTAACCAAAAATGTCACACAGAGTAAACATTCAGTTAGAGTGCTCAAGAAGTGCCTTCCCTAAGAAAACCCACTCAAATAGCAAAAAGGAAAGGTGCCCGCCAAACAATACAACAATTTATGAACAAACAAATAAGCACAAAAACAAATAAATATGAGAGTAACCCGACTAATCTAAACTTACGCAAACAATTAAGAAAAGAGGTAACAGAGGATAGCACAGGACAGGAGCTACGGAGCCAATCAAGGTAGAACAAAGCACTAAAATACAACACATAACAATATTACCATATTTTACCAAATGCAATAATAATAAGAATCAAGAAGAATGGAACAATTGAATAACCAAGCGGTACCAAACAACAACAATAATTGGAAAATGGAAAAGAAGTAAAAGTTTAAATTTTTATATTGTATATGCAAACAATGTTATATGTTTATTATGATTTTGTCCAAACACGGGAATAATACAAGGTCACAAATAATAAATTAGTAAAAATCTATAACTATCAAAAGAATGTGTTACCGGGGTGGGAAGCTCATATTTGCCAAAATTTTTCCCAGGACGTCGGCTTTGTCCAACGGTTTCAGGGGGCCTATGTCGGGTTTCTGTTCCTCTTCCCTTTTGAGCGCCCGAGCCTTCTCATCCTTACGTTCTTCCTGTTGTCGCTGATACTTATTCTCCAGGGACTTCGCTAAGTTGCGTAGGCGGCGCTGACGACGTTTCCGGTCTGTGACGTGTCGTATCTTTTGAAGCTGGCGTGGCGTCCTAAGTGGAGGGAAATCGGGTTGCTGGAGATGAGCCTGGGTTGGTGGGGGATAACTCCAGTCTTCCAATTCGGCCTCGAAATTAGGTTCCAAACCAGTATCGTTCGCCCACTTCGAAGGGTGAAACTCCCAGGGATATTTATCTGGAGCTAGAGGCATGTGTGAGGTGTCAGCGTAAGCAACGGGGGCATTTCTAACTTTGTATACCTTTAAACGCTGCAAATTAACTCGGTCGGTTTTTACGTCTCCTGGTCCAACCAACTCTATCTCCGCGGTACCGAACCTTTTGTTAATTGAAATCACTTTATATGGCCCTACCCATTTACTTAGGAATTTTGAACAACTCTGGGGCTTACCTGAGGGATTGTATTTAAGCACCAATGTTCCAACCTTTATCGGTTTTTGGCAAACCTTTTTATCGTAATTTCTTTTCTGTCTCTGTTGGGCGACTCCCAAGTTGCGAACGGCCATGTCTCGCGCCTCGGTCATTGTCACCTTAGCGTGCTGAATGTAATCGTCTTCAAAATCGTTATAAGGCGAGCGGAACTGTTGATATTTGGCATCAATAGGAACGCGGATGTCTCGGCCATAGATTAAATAGAAGGGGCTTTCCTTGGTAGACTCCTGGGGCGACCGATTATAAGCGGACGTTACAAACGGAAGGGCGAAGTCCCAATCTGTATGATGCTCATTGACGTAATGGGTAAGCATTTCACAGAGCGTTTTATTGAATCGTTCCGTCAAACCGTTACATTGCGGGTGGTAGGGCGTGGTAAAGATTTTCTTAGCTGAGGCGATTTCGCAAACTTCCGCTATTATGTCACTTCGGAAATTAGTACCTTGGTCAGTGAGTATTTCAGCTGGGCAACCATGTACTGCTATAACTTGTTCCAAGAGTATCCGGGCTATGGTTTCGGCTTTTTGATCGGGGATAGGAAAACACATCGCAAACCGGGAAACATATTCTGTGACGACTAGAATGTATCGGTTCCCTCGGATAGTCATTTTCATTGGACCTAAAATATCCATGCCAATTGTATCAAAAATTTGACTTACTTTAATGGGATGGAGTGGGGGACGAGGCAGTTGGGCATCCGATTTCCGCTGTAGGCACCGGTTACAGGAATTGACATACCTCTCCGTTTCCTTCCGCATTTTAGGCCAATAAAAACGTCTTACCAAGTTTGTAATGGTCCTCTTTATCCCTAAATGTCCTCCAAAGATATCGTCGTGGGCTGCGCGTAGGGCTTCCTCTCGCCGTGCCTTGGGCAGTGCTATTTGATTAGGAAACTTTGAACTTACGCGACTTAAGTGTGGATGCTCATGTACCAGGACTCCGTCTTGTAGATGATACCTCTCCGACCAGCGCAAGACATTCTGCTGACGAGCTTTATCCTTAGGAAGTACTCGGTCTTCCAGGTAGCGGTAAACGTCCGCGAAATCGGGATCATCCTTCTGGAGTGCTATAAGAGGACCTCTTTCCTCGGGCGGTATAAGAGCAAAAGCAACAATATTAGGAGACTTACCTTCGGGAATGTCCTCATCAGGGAACTCGGGCTCCGCCTCTTCAGGTGGGGGTATCCGCGACAAGGCATCTGCATTCCCATTAGCTTTACCCGGTCTATACTCGCAGTTAGTTATGGAATATTCATTCATTATTAAAGACCATCGTTTCAGTCGTGCCGAAGTGCATTTCCCACTGTTGAAAATGTACTGCAAAGGGGCGTGGTCCGTCGTTAACTTGAACTCATGTCCATAAAGGTATGGCCTGAAATGCTTCACGGCCCATACTAGCGCCAGCGCCTCGCGCTCTATCGGGGCGTAATTCTTCTCTGCTGAATTAAAATTCCGACTTGCGTATGCAATAGGCCTTTCGCCTTCTGGAAATACCTGGGAGAGCACCGCTCCAATCCCGGTTTCGGACGCGTCCGTTGACAGCAGGAAGGGACGTTTGAAGTCTGGGAAAGCCAACACATCGGTTGAACACAGCTTTTCCTTGAGGGTATCAAATGCGGTTTGACACTCAGGACTCCAATAAAATCGAGTTCGTTTGCCCATCAATTTATACAAAGGGCTGGCTATTTCAGCAAAATTCCTAATGAATCGTCGATAGAAATTTGCTAAGCCATGGAACGACCGGACTTGCTTTTGAGTTTTCGGCACGGGGAAGTCTTTAACACATGAAATTTTGCTTGGGTTTGGTCGTGCTCCGTCTTTGCTGACGACATGTCCCAAAAATTCCACTGATTTTCTTCCAAAGTGACACTTTTTCGGTTTCAGTTTCAGCGAGGCTTTGCGTAACCTATCAAATACCATCTCCAAGTCGGTTAAATGTTGAGGGAAGGTTTTTGAGAAGATAATAATATCGTCGATGTATACCAGGCAATTCACCCACCGGAGACCACTGAGGACTAACTCCATTAGCCTTTGAAAAGTCGATGGGGCGTTACACAGGCCAAAGGGTAATACATTAAATTCATATAGTCCACCCATGGGGCTGCAAAATGCAGTCTTCTCTTTATCTCTTTCCTCCAGATCAACCTGCCAATAACCAGAAAGAAGGTCCAGGGTTGAAAAATATACTGCACCATTTAGAGCTTCTAAAACCTCGTCAATGCGGGGTAGCGGAAAAGAATCCTTTTTCGTCAGCTTGTTTAATCCACGGTAATCGATACAAAAACGGTTGGTTCCGTCTTTTTTCTTGACGATAACGATGGGTGACGCGAAAGGGCTCTTTGACTCGCGAATTACTCCCTTTTTCATCATGGTGTCGATTTCATCCCTGATAACTTGCTTTTGGCTTTCAGCGACTCGGTATGGTTTTTGACGATATGGCCGATTATTTTCTATATCTATCTCATGCTTGAGAAGTGAAGTCCTACCTGTATCGTAAGGTCCTGAGGAAAAGACGTCTTTATTTTTCCGTATCACTTCTGCTAGTTGAACTTTTTGTTGCGAATCCAGCTCAGCTTTGTCAAAATCGATCTCTTTAACGGGGTCAAAATCTGTGGGGCGCTCCGTTC
>JASAMX010008175.1:0-10943 GCA_030248175.1 Microlaimidae sp. YZB2_3
TTACGTGAAAATTACAATGAAAATTATAAATTACAATGAAAATTATAAATTACAATGAAAATTATAAATTGCAATGAAAATATTAGGACACGTGGTTTTTAAAAGACCGAAAATATTTTGGCAGATAAAATAGCCGCAAAATAACCAAGCATACTGCATTATGAAAATCAAAATAAGTCGCCGAATTGTTAATATATTGGCAATAAATTATATTTACATTACTATGGAAAACATAATCAATAAAAATGGCATCATTTACGTAAACCGCATTACGTGGTTTTACAAGCCGTAATATATTGTGGTTTGGTTAACCATTTTAAGTTTTTTGTTAAGCCGTATAGACTACTGGTTGAAATAGCCGTATTAAGTGGCTTGCAAAGCTATATCTATATATAAATAGACGTAATGTCTGTGTGTGTGTGTGTGAGTGTGCGTCTGTCTGTCTGTGTGTTCCCTAACTCCTCCTAATCACCAACGGATTAAAGTGAATGAGGTATCGTTAGAAAGCTTATACCATAGGAAATGTCGTATGGGGGTTGAATATTTAAAACAAACTACATGGGCATCTTTATACTGGACAACGTTTTTTTTCACTAAAAATGGAATTACCGTGCTCCCCAACCACAAATGGGATTGGTCTAAATGAGATATCATTGCAAAGCTTAAAGTCCGAGGAATGTCATAAAGGGTTCAAATTTAGAAAAAATTAGCATGGTCATCTTTAGTCTGAACAAAACATTTTCACAAAAGCAGGGAACCTATTGATTTTGGAAATCGAAATTTTATTTGTCTTGAAATTGGCTCGAACTTACTGATAAGAGTCATTAGCCAATGTAAAACCAAAATGTGTTGTTTTTTGGTAAGATTAACATAAACATCTTAATGCTGGACAACGTTTTTTTACTAAAAAGGGGAACGACCTTCCTCCTCAACCAGCAAAAAATTGGGTTGAATGAAATATTGTTGCTAAACTTACAAACAGGGAAATGTCATAAAGGGGTTGAAATTAAAAAAATAGCATGGACGTTTTTTGGTTGGACAAGACATTTTCACAAAAACAGGTCCCTATGGACTTTGAAAGTTGAAAAATTTTTTATCTTCGAATTGGTTCAAACTTATTGGTAAGAGTAAGTTGCCAATGTAAAGCCAGTTTTATGTTTTTTTAAAAAATGAACATGGACATCTTTATGTTGAACAACGTTTTCTCACTAAAAGGGGCAACAAACTTACTCATTAACCACGAAAAGGATTGGGCTAAATGAGATATCATTGCAAAGCTTAAGTTTCAAGGAATGTCATAAAAGGGTTGAATGTTTCAAAAAATAAATAACAAGGACATTTTTATGCTGGAAAACGCATTTTGACAAAAGGGTTCCCAACCACAAAACGGATTGGGCTAAATGAGGTATCAGTGCAAAGCTTACAGTCTAAAGAATGCCATAAATGGGTTGAAATTAAAAAAAATAACATGAACATCTTTATAGTGGACAACATATTTTTACCAAAGAAGGAAAGACCTTCCTCCCCAATCACAAAAAAGACTGGGGTAAATCAGATATTATGGGTAAACTATATAGTTCAGGGAGCATCATAAGGGTGTTGAAATTCGTAAAAAATAACATGGACATCTTTATGCTGAACAACATATTTTTACCAAACGAGAGAAAGACCCTTTCTCCAACGACGAAATTGAGTGAGGGTTAACTTAGGTATCATTGTAAAGCTTACAGTCCCGAGAATGGCATAGAAGGGTTGAATATTAAAAAAAAATTAGTAAATGAATATAAAAAATGCCGGAAAAATTATTTGTCAGCCGTATGGCTGACACGGGCTACTTGTTAGTTTAAATAGCCACATTTTTGTTTTTATTTCACTCGTGAAAAAAAAACTAAAAACTTTACTGGCATTGTCACTGAAATGCACAATTTAGACTTTTGGTTTGCTTTTTAACATATGCGGTTTGAATAGCGGCAATTAATGGTTCAGATAGTCGCAAATAGCGGTTTAACTAACTTTTTTCGATTCTTTTCAGTTCTTAGTTCCAGATTGCTAAAAAATCTTTCCCATAACTGTTTGAGAAGGGTAAAAAAATGAACTGCTACCAGTCAAGCGAGTCAATCAACACAATGCTTAACGCTTATTTTGCGTTTGAGACGCGCGTCTTTTCGCGAAAATAATCAGAAAGTGTTAATCTCTGTTCTGCTAAAAAGTCAAAGCGCCTGAAAGTTTGGTAGTGACTGGAATCTCTAACCAAACAAACAATGTCTTGTCAAAAATTAGCGAGTCTGGCTTATAATTCCAAATTATCTTCAAAAAACAAAGCCAACTTTACCTTATTAACCACTGTCTTTTCCATAGTAGTTTCATCAAAAGCATTATAATGTTTAAAGAAAGAAAACCACAGTTTTATTTTTTGCCACATTTTAATAAATTGAACTGCATTTAAAAACAAGGCGCGTTGTTAAAAGTACACTTATTTGATTCGGTTTATGGAGCCATAATTGCCGCGTTTTTTTATTATAGATAGTTTTTAAGCAGGTGTAATTTATTAAATAAACGTTTTAATGCTTCAATAAATTAGTTTTTTTAAAGAAGCATTTGTTACAAATCAAACTCCTATATTTTCTAGAACAAACTGCTCCATGTAGTTGGCCGATCGGGCTCAAATTTGAAAATGTTGTAACCTTGGTGCCAAAAAACTTAAATATCAATCTTGAAATAGATAGGGTGTTTTTATTAAAAGATTAGATAGTTTCGGGCGATATATGAGGTTGATTTGCAAAAGTTATCGTTTAATTAAGCTAGCTTATCCACAATCAATTTAGTTATTATTGTTTCATGTCCAAATTACCTTGTAATGCACTTTCATTTACCTTGCTTTAATATTTTATCTAAACAATATAATATAATTTTTCGATTCTATCTCCAATAATGCATTTATGGTACAGCTCTAAGTAGGAAGTTATATGGTTAACTTGGTATTATGAGCATTCAGTAGTAAACTAATTAGGTTTAAAAACGGTTTAAAATTTAGTTTATGCTTTAGGATTCAACAACTCTAACTTAAAGTACTAAAGCTCTTATGCTTATATTACATTCAGCTTCATGTTTCCTAAAAGATACTAATTCCAGCGAAAAATCTCAAAATCGAATTGCTGGGACTATATTAGATTTATTAAAATTGGCTAGTACGATTCACAACACTAGCCTTCAAATTTGAAATTTATATTGAAAATATACAATTTTATAAATTTAACCGAATTCCTGGAAAATTGTGCGTTTTTTTATTAAAACACAACAGCAATGAGAAAAAGAATCAAAACAGTGAGTGAAAAAAAAACTAAGCAAAAGTATATAAAATAACAAAGTTTGTACTTCATATTTTTCTTGTTTTGTTTCAATAGGTTTTGTTAACCTCAAACTAGGGGTTAGCTCTTCTTAACTTGTAATTAAAACATAAAGGCGTAAAATCATGATTTAAATAATTCATAAAATACTAATATCAATACATACCATTTTAAAAAATCCATACAAATTTAAAAAAAAAATTCAAACATTATCAAAAGTTTTAAAAACTACGTGTTAAACTAATATCTAAATAAACATAACGTTTAAAGGTAGGACACGGAATACAGTAAGTTACGGTCCGCAATAGTTTTGGCCAAAAACTTTGCTTTTTCTGGTTAAACTTTCCGGGTTGTAAGCTACATAGTTCCAGCACCAGAATAAAATCGTTTAGTGACCGATCCTTTGTGGTTTTTGGTCTTAATTTACTATAGCTCAGGAATAGGAGAATCAGCTTTCTGCTTTGATAGTTTTTATTTAATAGACTTAAATTGTTAAAGTTTTTTAACCCAGAGATTTAGCACTATAATAATTCTTAGGTGAATTAAAAAATAGTAAAAAAATTATTAAAAAATCTCTTAAAGTGACTGCTGACATAATATTCAAATTGATCTTTTTATAAACTGATACATTGTTTACTTTTAAAATTGCAGCTTTGTGTATATGTTTTTTGTTTCGTTATTCCTAGAACCCAAAAACACTTTCTTTTCAAAGTTTTTCAGCTTAATTTTGCTTTTAAAAGCTTATTTTAAAAAGCTTATTTTGATACATCTCTGGCAAAAAAAAACTGAACTCAAAATTCTAGACAGGGTATTTAAAATTAAAACTGTCTGTATGCAAATTATTGCTTACGTTAGATGCATGGTATTCCTAAAACTTTGAGCCTGGTTTTCTTCGGACTGTGACCATTTTTAGGCATACTTGTTTGGCTAAAAAACTGTTGCAGTCCAAAGGGTGCCTGGAAAAAATACATTCTGCAAAATATCTTCGGAAAGAATATCTTCTGAAAGACTTTTGAATTCTCAACTAAAAAAAAACTTTTATTTTCCTAAGCCTAAGCGAAACCTTAAAATCAAGCTAAAACGACATAAAAAAAGTTTAAAAAACTTTTAAAAGTTTTTCATAATACTGAATAATTTACTGCTGAAAGAAGATATTTGTTCCGGAAGATATTTTGCAGAAGGTATTTTTTCCGGACACCGTCCAAAGTGGACCGGGTCGAAAAAGTTTTATAAATACCAACGATGCTTTTTTGTAAAATCATTAGAAGTTTAAAATTGCACCCCAGCCGTGGAGGGTTTTACAGAAAAATAATTGAACTGAAACAAAACGAATAGTAAAATTCATAACAAAACTTAAGAAAACTGTTGAATATAATACATATGAGTTTACCGACACCCGGTTATCTACTTAATTATTTCCGTTTGAAAGGCAGCTAAGCGTAATGAGTTTTTTTTGTTCTCAACAGCCTCTTTATAACGACCCTTTTGAGACGGCCCGAAAATCGAATCTTGCCGAAGTAAAATTAAATTATTCCTATAAGAGTTTTATAGAAATGCCGTGCAGATTGTATGACCTTACTGAGCGTATAATCCAAAGATTTCAAAAATAAACGAAAAACCATTGGACGGTTTTTACAAACGGTTTTAGTGTGTTTACATTCCGTTGACAGGTTACAGCTTCTTCCAACTCTATACCTTTAATAAGACTTTTGAAGCCTTTCTAGACCATTGGATAAGGTTGATAAAAAAGTTTTTTTTTTAAATTTCACGATAAATACACAAAACTTAGGTGTAACGAAATATTTACGGTCAAAATCATTTACTTCAAAATCGGAGCACACCTTATATGGCTCTCACTAGTAAACGTCACAAATAATAGCGTGCCCTTTATTGCCTTAACTAAAAAGGTTCCCTAATACTGTGCTAATTTACAGATATACTGTCCTAATCGTGGCAATCTGGGCTTTAATGCGACCCACATAAATAAATATGTATCCTAATTAAAAAACTAAACCGAAAAAAGAAGTATAAATAAAAGGATCGGATTTTTATGAAAATTTAAAAAAACAAAAAAATATGCGAAACGGATAGTTTTTTACTCAATTTCTAAGGTATTTCAGCAGACAAAGATGTTTAAAAACAAATGGATAAGTGTTCTTATTCATATAAAAACTGCTGTTTGTTTACTTTTGGTGTTTTTCCATCTGTAATCTTTTCTCACACTTTTTCTGGCTATAATAACAATAACTATTTTTTTTACATTTACAATCCTGAGATGATGGGTTAAATAAGCAATATGAGTAATTTCGCAAAGGTAAAATTCAAATGAACAAAAATACAATTGGTTTCATTGATGTTTTATAATTTTAAATATTGTTTCTTACTCAGTTAAACTAAAAAAAACACAATTAACCGGAAATAATTAAACGAAAAAACCCAAGCAACTGTAAATATTGATTAAAGAGTCCAGTTTTATCAAGACTGCATGTAATTTAGTTAATAAAAAATCAAGGAAAAAAACAGAAAACACATTATACGTGGTATATATGAAGATTTAATAAACAAGAGTTAATAAACAAGTTAATAAAAGTTAAATAAGTTAATAAACAGTTTGCAATACACATGCATATTTTCCCAAAAAAACATAAGCAATATACTAAAGCATTATGATTTAAAAATATGTGTAGGTATCCATTTTTTTAATAACTGTCTGCATATAATATTTTTAAAACTGTATGCCGACCGTTTTTAAAAATTATCAATACACTTTTTGCATATATGTTTTGAAAATACGCATAGTATGCTTATTTTTAGAAAATATACACTTTTCAAAAAGTCTGTATACGTATGCATTGCACAAATTCAGATAAGCAATCGTGTGCAGATATCAAAAAAATATTTTTAAAAAATGTTGGCATTTTTGCATGTTTGCAAAATTATTTGCATACCTGTAAATATTAAACCGTTCCTGTGATTGACTTTTCCTCGGTAAACCCTGGATAAACCTTCGTATGACCTATGTCCGACTTTTATTATGATTATTTTTTTGCGTGAGTAGTTTCCAGTGAGTGAGCAAATTAAAATGGTTAAAGCTGTACATTAGCAATATCCAAATTTTTCTCACGGATACAGTGTATAACGTAGGATATTTCATGTTGCAAAAGTTTGCATATTGCCACCGTTCAGCTTTAATCATTTCAATTTGCTCGTTCACAGAGCACTATTCAAGCACAAAAAATATGACAAATGTCATATCTTTGTATGACATTTGTCATACGAAAATACCATCACTGTAAGACGGTTTCACAGGTTTTACCTTTGTCCTACGAAGGTTTTACGGTTGTAATGAGGGAAAAGTGATCACGGGAACGGGTTAATATGTGCTTATTAATGTATGCCTATTTTTAAAAGATGCATACCTACAATGTACGTCATTAAAAATACAAGTATAGACAGGTGCGATCCACACGGCTGTCATAAAACTTCACCTATGTTTTAGGTCCTATGCATTTACTATATTTTGTAAAATTATAAAAATAACGCCAGCTTCAAAAAAATTTGTTTGTAGTTACATTATTGATCTGCTCTTTTGTTTATCCTGAAGGTGTCATGTGTATCTCAAAAACAGTATTTTTGTCATGGTTTTTAAGCAGCATCAGTAATAAATCTCCGCTTGTAAATTGGTTTGACCAAGGTTTTACTTTAAGTGCATTCTTGTAATGTTATTTTGCTTCTATTATATGCTATTTTTCCGTGTTAATGGGTTTTTTAAAATAAATGTATAATATTTTTCTCGAACTTACTATTTTATTCGACATCCTGGCTGCGCCATTTTATGACCAAACCATAATAATGGTGATTATTTTTATTCGACAAAAAGCCAATCTATAACAACTAGTGACAAACAGTTTTAATGCGACAGTGACAGAATAAATATAATGACAATTATTACGGTTTGGTCATTAAAATTTTAGATAAAAATTATAACGCCTTTAATATGATATCTGTAGCACAAAAATACCCCGATTAGCTGTTTTCAAAGTATTTATAGTAAAAAAAAGTTTATGATTTGGTGGCTTATGTTTTAATAAGATGTTTCTTTCAAGGTGTTTTTTAATTTGAAATCTGACATTAATTTCTCCAATTATGTTTTTACCGATTTTTGTAGGAAAAATTTATTGTCCGTCAGGAAGTTATACACGTAAAAGCTTACGAAAATTTATAATATAACATAATATATTTGTACTTTATAGACTGATGTTAGTTTGTTTTTCATTAAATCAAACGAAACTGTTAAGGTTACAAACTGCTAATACTTTGATATAAACTACAGTGATAAAACCTAATAAATATATGCTAAGTGCTTTTTAGCTAACTAATGTACCTATGCATGCTATGTCTCCCTAGGTATAGCTGTTACGTATATTCAGGAAACTCAGTGACTTTATGTTTTAAAATTATTTTGAGTATATAATTAAAATGTTTTCCTAAGATTGTATGTAGAACCTTCTAGAACATTCTGGAAAGTGAGGTCATATAGGCACCTTGCACTGGAACTCTGTTTATACATGAAGTATGGAATATACATAAGCGTCACCATAATGGATGATTACCGTATTTCCTACTTATCTTTCGTAGTATGCAGATCAACCGATCAAAAGCGCGCGAAATTTTGCTCGGTTAATCTGCATACAACGAAAGATAAATAGGAGATACGGTAATCATCCATTATGGTGACGCTTATGTATATTGCATATTTCATGTATAAACCGAGTTCCAGTGCAAGGTGTCTATTACCATTGGCTTAGAACTTTCTAGAAACTTCTGGAAGCATGCTTTGCTGGTATATAAATGGGTCCTGTTAGCTCCTAATTAATGTGTATATTTGCCTTTCTTTGTGCTTTGCCATTACTGTTCTAACTATTACTGCCTGTACTAAACTGCTGCTTTGCCTTGTGCTACTTGCCACTGCTGCTGTTTATCTGTTTTTGTTAGCAAATAAACTAATGTTGTGGAATCCTTTTGTGTACATCGCCACTGAAAACACAACAGAAACAATCAAACGAAACTTTTGACATTTCCTGGACTGTAAGCTTTTCAATGATACCTCGTTTAACCCAATATGTTTTGTGTTTGCGGGAGAGATTCTCTATACTCGCTTCAGTAAAAATACGTTGTTAAACATAAAGACGTGTTGATATTTTTACAAAAAACATCATATTCTGACTCTTAAGTTTGGTTCATACTTATGACAAAACGTCTTTTGGACAAAGTCCAAAGGACTTTTTCCTTTGGACTTTCTTTAAAGGACAAAATCCAAAGGGAAAAGTCCAAAGGAAAAAGTTCAAAGAGAAAAGTCCAAAGGACAAAATCCGAAGGACAACGTATTCATACTTTTGTCCTTTGGACTTTTCCCTTTAGATTTTGTCCTTTGGACTTTGTCCAAAGGACAAATTCTAAGTAGCGTTCATACTTCGTCCAAAGGCTAGAGTCCAAAGGACGTTTTGGCTTGTCCAAAGGACGTTTTGGCTTTTATAAAATTGTCCTTTGGACTTTGTCCAAAGGACATTTTGTCATAAGTATGAACCGACTTTTAATCATCGAAGCATTATTCGCAATAATTTTAAGTCAAATCAAAGTAAAAAAAAGTGTTAACTTCCAAAATTAAAAATTTTAACATCCTTCTTTTGAGAAAAATTCGTTGTCGAGCATAACAATGTCCATTCTTTTTTTTTCGAAAATTAAAACCTCTTTTATCATTTTCCAGACTATAAGCTTCCAATGCTACGTCAGAATCCGTTCTGTGGTTGTGAATGAGTTAGAAAGCACACACAAAGAAAGAAAAAACACCACACAGTGCGCCTATTTATATAGAAGCATATTTATACATATTATATAAAAAATATGAAAAATATTCTGCCATCTGCTTATAATTTTGAAAATATGCAATACGTATGCAAAATTTCAAAATTTCAAACCAATCAGGGTTAAAACATGACAATTACAGTACGTAAAGGCGGAAAAGGGCACATCAGGTCCTACGTATTATTACACAAATCGGACGTTCAAAATAAAAGGCTGAGTAAGAGTCCAGGCTGTGGCGCAGTGGCAGTTCTTACGTCTTGCGTATTGAAGGTCCCTGGATTGAGTCCTCGCTGAGACACACTGCATTGTGATAATATTCTTTGTTAATATTGTTATATGTAGTATTTGGTTGCGCAATTAGTGTTGAGTCACATCGGCCTTGCGTATCCTACTTTATGTGAAATAAATAAACTTTTTTAAACCTATTTTTTGACAAAAAAGCCTAAAAAATTGGCTGTTTTTAGCTTTCTTACTGCAAAATGGGCAATAGAGGCTTGAAACAGAATTTATAATCTCACTACTTTATTGACTGACGTGCTGCGTTGTACCATCATCGACGAACTTGCTTAACAAATCTCATTAATGAGGCGTCATATTTTGGAAATATGACAACACAACGAAAATTATTACACATGCCAACCAAGATTGAAGCTTCCAATCTAACAACTATATAAGGATAAATCCAAACTATCACCACTCATCACTATCCAAAACCTAGTTACGGCACGGCAAGGCGGGCAAAGAAGGGCACATAAATGGTGTACCACTAAAAGTGTATAAACCATCAAATACCCAATAATGTTCAAGTTTTTGCAGCACGTTATTTTAAAATCCCTGGTTTGGATTTTGATTTACCAAATAATTTCAAGACAAATAGAGGTAAACATTTTGTTTTTAGTTTATTAAAGTGTTAGTTGTTCACGTTATTTTTATTTGTTGTTTGATTATTTTTTTCACTTGTGTCCTGTTTTGGTTTTTAAGAAGAAGAGAGAGGCTTTTTTTGCCAAAAAAACGTGTTCATTGTTTTGATAATGTGTATATGATAACTGTGCTTTTGAGCTCAAAATTTTGTTGTTTCCAAGGAATTACCGCGCATACAGATGTGTAACACCCATGTTTAAAAAAGGCCATCCAAATCACAGCCGGCGGTCGGACGGTATTATCGTGACATACGGGTGTCACGATGACGAATGATTAACCTTTGCAGGAAGTTGACATTTCCTTTGTGAATTGGCCCTTGGCGGGTTCTAGGCATAGTTCATTGATTATGTAAATATATCCCGAGGATGAAATCGTGATATTTTTAATCCAAATTCAAAGCATCATTTTTATAGCTATTTTAGTTTATAAAAAATTTTTTTTTCTTAAACCGCAAGAATACATATGTTAATGTGTATATGTTAAATCAAACAATATAATTGGTTTTTAAAAAAAGCTTTTTAAACTTCTTTAATTAGAGTTTTTTTCCAGGTCACGGGTTGTTATTAGTATTACAACTAAAGATAAAATGCTTTAGTACTAAAGGTTTTTTGGGCTTAGTACTGAAACTAAGGCGCGGCTAAACTGAAATTAGCTGGCAAAAGCTCGGCAAAAGGTATGGGCCAAGCAAACGTTAGCTTTTGCCAGGAAAATAACAAATCACCAAAAAATCGTAAGTGTTTCCACCAATTAAAAACATGATTATTTAATGACATTTTATCAGCAATACGTAACTGAACGAAGTAATAATCA
>JASAMX010008176.1:0-15911 GCA_030248175.1 Microlaimidae sp. YZB2_3
CCCCCGTCTCATCGGAAGGACTTGCCCCCTGTTCCGTTTTTTTATTGCCCCCCCCCCCCATAAAAAAAATTAAAAATTACCATAAAATTATTACGCCATTTTTGACCTATGATTGCGCCATCATCGCAATTTTTTTGCACTTTTTAGCCTATTTCAATGTATTTTAAGACATTTCAGACATAGGTGAGAAAGAGCGGGGGCTGTTTGATCCCCCCCCCTCTAGCCTCGAAATTTTTCCCCCCCCCCCGAGACGAAAATCTAGGGGGCCCCCTCCCCCCAAATTTCCGAATTTTTTTCCCCTGACCCCGCTCTCGATTTTGAAAATCTGACCCCCCCCCCCCACCTCGGGTAGATTTTAGGTACCTTTTTTATACTAAATTTTCTTCCAAAAACGTGAATTTTCATCACATATTCATAGTTTTACACCTTTTTTATACATGAATATGGCTTTTTATTCAATAAAATGTAGTATTATCCTATAAAAAGAACAATTATTAAAGTTATTTATGGTTTAAAACTGTTTTGCTTTGGACACCGGACCCCACCTGACCCCCCTCTAGATTTCAAAATTTCGCACCCCGGGTCGACCCCCCTAAAAAGCTAAGGGGGGTCCGGACCCCCTGGGACCCCCCTCGAATTCAAAATTCGATTTACCCCGGGTAACCACTCCCCCTAGCTTCCCCGACCGTGCTCACCTATGATTTCAGACCTATTTTTACCTTATTTTCGCTTTTTTTGTCCCTTTTTTCTCTTTTCCCCTCTTTTTTTCTCTTTTTTCTTCTTTTTTTCTTTTTTCTTTTCTTTCCCCCCCCCCCCAAAAAAAAAAAAAAAAAATCCACCCCATCCCCCCCAGAGTTCGAATTTTTTACACCTGACCCCCTTTTATATTTTGAAATCTGACCCCCTCCCCTCTCCAGGAAAATTTAAGTACTTTTTTTATACTAAATTTTCTTCGAAAAACGTGAATTTTAACACAAATTCATGTTTTTACACTCTTTTTATACATGAATATCGCTTTTTATCTAATAAAATGTAGTATTATCTTTTAAAAAAAACTATTATTAAACCTTTAATAGTTTGGGTGTCGGCTATAATCGGGATTTTTTCGGGAAGAGGGGATAACCCCCAACCCCTCAGCCTGCCCACATATGCACCTGACCCCCCTAGGACTCCCCCTAGCTTTTTGACCGTGTTTATCTATGAGCCACATCATCGTCGGTTAAAAAGTTTCAATAATTTGGTTTAAATGTTCGAATTTGCATAATATACTAAGCATAGGTGAGAAAGCGGAGCGGGAGTGGGTGTGTGTGTGTGTGGTCCACTCCCTCAGCTTTGAAATTTAGTCCCCTTGCCCTAAAAAAATCTAATTCTAAATGAATATCAACCGACTTTTATAAAATTAGGCCCACAACTAAATTATTTTGTTCTGAGAAAAGAGGGGTTTTATATCTTAAAAACCCTGCGGTTGAGTTAAACACGGTTCTTACTCGCATATTTGCATACTTTATTGTATAATAATACAATAAAGATATTTTTGAAACAAAAATATTGGTTTGGTTTTTTTCACGTGACATTAAAAACTAAGAGCAAAGAACTAAGTTACGTAAATCACGTAATTATCATCATATGTTTTTAATAATATTTTATTAATCTTTAACCAAAATATTCGTTTGCTTGTGTTCACGTGAAAGTAAAAAAAGGTAAAGTTATGAATTGGATCACGTGAATAATTGCCATTAAAATTACGAGCATATAAATAGATATTATATTCATACGGCTTTATTTTTTGAACAAAATGTTGGTTTAGTTTTCTTTCCATTAACCTGAATCAAGTTAAAAATTACAATCCTATAGGTGGGCAAGGGCAGGGAAGAAAAGTGTTACACCCCTAAAAAATCTCAAAACTACCGAAAGCGACAACACCTTTAAATTTGGGGATACCCCGGACAACCGCCCTAAATTTTGTGGGGTTCAGTTCAGCGTTCAGGTACTAAAAATAGAGTATTTAGGTTTAGGACACACCCCAATAATTTTTTTATATGATACCCCCCTCCCAAATTTAGAAGGTCGGGTATACCCTTCCTTAAAATCGCTTCCGGTAGACTGCCCACTATGATTATAACAACAAGCATTCAGACCCATACATGGGCACGGGGTTAACCCCCCAAATTCTGAGAAGTGGGGTTTAACTCCCCCCACTCAGAAGTGGGGGGGGGGGGAGAAAAAGTTAACCCCCCAATTTTGGAAAAATGAAGAAAAAAAAGTCTTTAAAATGACTTCGAACTGCCTTCAAACTTAAGTTTTGAGGTCAAAATGAATGTTTTAAGCAATAAAAAGCTCAAAAATGCAATAAAAAGGGCTTTTTGACCTAAAATTAGTGTTTTTAACCTATTTTTCCTTCAAAATCGAAAAACGATATGGGTAAAATGCACTCCAGAAAAAAAAAACGATATGGGTATTTTGCGTTTCTCGGATTTTAACCCCCCCTAATTTGGGGTTTAACCCCCCACTCCGGACCAACTTGCCCATGTATGTTCAGACCTGTGCACCCCGCCCCCCCCCCTCGGGGTTTAAACGGGGGGGGGGGGGCAATTCCAAAAATGGGGGGGGGGGGGGGCACGGGGGACAACTTTTTTGAAACGGGGCACCAAAACGGGGGGGGGGCAAGCAGGGAAAGAAAAAAAAGAAAAAAGAAGAAAGAGAAAAAAAGAGGGAAAAGAGAAAAGGGACAAAAAAAAAGCCAAAAAGGAAAAAGGGTACCAGGAGGGAGCACGGTCGGGAAGCTAGGGAGCGACGACGAGACCGGAAATCGAATGAAATCAAAAGGCAGGGGTCCCAGGGGTCCTACTCCGCACTCCTTAACGAAGGGGTCGACCGGCGGAAATCGGAAAGGAAAAGGGGGGTCAGGAGGGGTCCGGGTCCAAAGCAAAACAGTAACCAAAAACTCAAAATCTCTTATAGGAAAACTACATTAGAAAAAAAGCCAATTCAGTATAAAAAGGGAAAAGAGAATAGGAGAAAATTCACGTTGGAAGAAAATAAGTAAAAAAAGGACCAAAATTTCCCTAGGGGGGGGGGGTCAGATTCAAAATCTAGAGCGGGGTCAGGGGTAAAAATGAAATGGGAGGGGGCCGAGATTTGTTTAGGGGGGGCAGTTTGAGGCTAGGGGGGACCCCACCCCGCCCCCTCTTTCTCACGTCCGCAAGTTAAATACAGTAGGCTAAAACGGAAAAAAGGATAGGCGTCATCATAGGTCAAAAGGTATAATTAGTATTTTTCATTTTTTTCGGGGGGGGGGTATAAAAAACGGGGGGGGGGGCAAATCCTCCAAAACGGAGGGCATTTCAGAAGTGCACAAAACTCTGAGCATATTTTTTTGTTATTAAAGTTTGATGGCTAGGCCGGTGGTGAGCACGGAGGTACTAAATAATATTATTATGGAAAATAAAAAAAGCAAAACTTCCTAGGCTCAACCAGTGAAACACCCAGGCCGAACGATCTGCAACAGCTTTGTCCACGAGTAGGAACGTAGTTTTGCTTCAGTTTCACCGCGAACGGACAATACGGCGTTCCTCTAACGCCGAAGGACGGCGGGGTACAAACGGTACCCAATTATTTGCTCTGCAAAAAAAAATCTACCCCTGCGAAAAGGAGCACGAAGGAAAAACAAAGTAAAGGACAAAAAAACAAACAAACAAGTTAAAAGTATTTTGCTTCGGACACGGACCCCACCACCTGACTCTCCTCTAGGTTTCAAAATTTTCCACCCCAGGTGACCCCCTAGAAAGCTAGGGGTTCACCCCAGATTTTGAAAGTCATTTACCCGGGGAATATATTTCCCCCTAGCTTTTTAACCGGTTCATCTATGAAGAGGGGTCTGTCAACAGCAACAACGTCTGACATCTCCGCCTAAGAACCCCCCTAGATTTGAAAGTCATTTACCCGGGTAAAGACCTTCCACTGTCTTAAGGGCGGTTGGACTTCACTTTTTCCTTTTCGAAACGTTTTTCAGGAAGACACCCCCCCCCCCCTTTTCCCGACCTATTTAGGGGTTAAAATCCTAGGAACGCATTTTTACCACATCTTTGTTTGTTTTTTTGTCACTTATACTTATGCACTTTTTCACTTCTGCTCACTTTTCGCAGGGGTAGATTTTTTTCAGAGCAAATCAATTCGGGGACTCCTTGTACCCACGCCGTCACTTCGGCGTTGGATTTCTAACGCCGTATTCTTCCGTTCGCGGGAAACTGAAGCAAATCTACAAGTTCCTACTCGGGACAAACGCCTTTGGGATCCGTTCACATTCGGGTGTTTCAACTGGTTGAAGAATTGACCAGTAGGAAGATTTTGATTTTTAAATTTTGCAAATAATAATAATTATTTAGTAAACCTCCATCTCACCAACCGGCCTCACCAATCAAAACTTTAATAAAACAAAAAAATAAATGCTCAGACCTGTGCACGGTCTGGAAATGCCCCTCCCCCGTTTTATTGGAGGATTTGCCCCCCCCGTGTCCACCCCCCAAAAAAAGAAAAAATACCAAAAAAGACCCATTTTCTACCTATGAGACCCATCATCCAATTTTTTTGCACTTTTTAGCCTATTTCAAGTATTTTAAGACATTTCAGACATAGGGAGAAAGAGGGGGCAGGGGGGGTCCACCCCCCTCTAGCCTTGAAATTTTGGCCCCCCCGAATACGAAAATCTAGGCCCCCTCCCCCCAAATTTCCAATTTTTTACCCCTGACCCCGCTCTAGATTTTGAAATCTGACCCCCCCCCACCTCGGGAAAATTTTAGACCTTTTTTATACTAAATTTTCTTCCAAAAACGGAATTTTCATCACATATTCATACTTTTACACCTTTTTTATACATGAATAGCTTTTTATTCAATAAAAGTAGTAGATCCTATAAAAAGAACAATTATAAAGTATTATGTTTAAAACGTTTTGCTTTGGACACCGGACCCCACCGACCCCCCTCTAGATTTCAAAATTTCCACCCCGGGTCACCCCCTCTAAAAAGCTAAGGGGGGTCCGGAGTCCGGACCCCCCTGGACCCCCCTCCTTGAATTCAAAATTCATTATCCCTAACCACTCCCCCTAGCTTCCCCGACCGTGCTCACCTAGATTTCAGACCTATTTTTACCTTATTTTTTTTTTTTGTCCCCTTTCTCTTTTCCCCCTCTTTTTTTCTCTTTTTTCTTCTTTTTTTCTTTTTTCTTTTCCCCCTGCTGCCCCCCCCGTTTTATGCCCCCCCCGTCAAAAAGGTCCCCCGGCCCCCCCCCCCAGACTCCCCCGCCCCCCCCCGTTCTTCTAAACCCCGAGGGGGGGGCAGGCACAGGCAACAACAGGGCAAGGGTCCGAGGGGGGAAACCCCAAATAGGGGGGTTAAAATCCGAAAACGCAAAAACCCAACTTTTTTTTTCAGCATTTTACCATATCTTTTCATTAAGAAAAAGAAAAAACAATTAGAAAAAGCCCTACATAGCTTTTTCTATGCAAAACATATACCTAAAACAAGAAGCAGTCAAGAAAAGACTTTTTTCTTCATTTTTCCAAAAAACTTCTCCCCCCCCCCACTTCAGGGGAGAAACCCCACTCTCAGAATCTACCCCGCCCAAGTCAAGCAAACAAGCAGCACCAAGCACAGAGGAAACCGACCAAGGGGGGGGATCATATAAAAAAATTATTGGGGTGTGTCCTAAACCTAAATACTCTCTTTTTTAGTACCTGAACGCTGAACTGAACCCCACAAAATTTAGGGCGGTTGTCCGGGGTATCCCCAAATTTAAAGGTGGTGTCGCTTTCGGTAGTTTCGAGATTTTTTAGGGGTGTAACACTTTCCTTCCCTGCCCTTGCCCACCTATAGGATTGTAATTTTTAACTTGATTCAGGTTAATGGAAAGAAAACTAAACCAACATTTTGTTCAAAAAATAAAGCCGTATGAATATAATATCTATTTATATGCTCGTAATTTTAATCGCAATTATTCACGTGATCCAATTCATAACTTTACCTTTTTTTACTTTCACGTGAACACAACCAAACGAATATTTTGGTTAAAGATTAATAAAATATTATTAAAAACATTATGATGATAATTACGTGATTTACGTAACTTAGTTCTTTGCTCTTAGTTTTTAATGTCACGTGAAAAAAACCAAACCAATATTTTTGTTTCAAAAATTTCTTTATTGTATTATTATACAATAAAGTATGCGAATATGCGAGTAAGAACCATGTTTAACTCAACCGCAGGGTTTTTAAGATATAAAACCCCTCTTTTCTCAGAACAAAATAATTTAGTTGTGAGCCTAATTTTATAAAAGTCGGTTGATATTCATTTAGAATTAGATTTTTTTAGGGCAAGGGGACTAAATTTCAAAGCTGAGGGAGTGGACCACACACCCACTCCCGCTCCGCTTTCTCACCTATGCTTAGTATATTATGCAAATTCGAACATTTAAACCAAATTATTGAAATTTTTTAACCGACGATGATGTGGCTCATAGATAAACACGGTCAAAAAGCTAGGGGGAGTCCTAGGGGGGTCAGGTGCATATGTGGGCAGGCTGAGGGGTTGGGGGTTATCCCCTCTTCCCGAAAAAATCCCGATTATAGCCGACACCCAAACCATTAAAGGTTTAATAATAGTTTTTTTTAAAGATAATACTACATTTTATTAGATAAAAAGCGATATTCATGTATAAAAAGAGTGTAAAAACCATGAATTTGTGTTAAAAATTCACGTTTTTCGAAAAGAAAATTTAGTATAAAAAAAGTACTTAAATTTTCCTGGAGAGGGGAGGGGGTCAGATTTCAAAATATAAAAGGGGGTCAGGTGTAAAAAATTCGAACTCTTGGGGGGGATGGGGTGGATTTTTTTTTTTTTTTTTTGGGGGGGGGGGGGGCAAAATTTTAAGGCTATGGGGGTGGACCCCACCCTACCCCCCTTGTTCATCTATGATGTAGATACTTGTGGTCTAATAATAATAATTCCTTTATCACACATGTTATACATCAATACATTATTTGTTATATGTATAAAAAAGTAAAAAATGGATAAAAGAAGTGCAGCTTTGGTTTTTAGCTTTTCCGGATTTGTGGGCGTTGGACAATTTCGCCGCTCTCCTGTTGGCCGACGAGACGCTGGGAGAGATTTGCCTTGGGCACCGGATGTGGATGCTGGAGAAATCCAAAGAAACGCACCCGAACCAGCACATGGAGGAGTGCTGCTCACTCATTAACCAAATGAAAAATGTAGGTAACGTGTGGGGTTAAGTGGACACAGTGGGGTAGCCATTGAGGACGGCTCCAATCTCTCCGAAGATCCGGCAAAGCGGCATTTTTTATGGGACCCCTATCCCTTAACCTTTTTTAATACTGCAAAATTATTCTACAATCCAGTATTTCAAACCGTCCATCTAAAGTTCTGCGCATTCCACATTTGTCTGAGATTTATGAAAAGATCTTGCTCTCCATCAATCTCGTTGTTTCTTTCAAAATTCCGTTTGATTTCACACAAAGATCTCCTTGGGGAGATGCGAAAAATAAATCATATCACATATGGGTGAAATTTGAGGGGGTGTATCGTTGAAAACATAATTAGGGATTGGAATTTAGCATAGCAATCATAGATAAATACAAAAAAGTTAGGAGGGTCTTTATCGTTACCCGTGGTAAATGGCATTTTAAAATCTATGAGGGGGTCAGACCTTCCATGGCTTTCTAGAAAAACATTTAAAATATAAAGGGTGGTCAGGGAAAGGGGCTTGATATTCGAAGCAAAACACTTTTAATACCAAATTTTATTGAATAAAACAATGTGTTTATGTATAAAAAGGGGAAAAATAGATTAAAAACACTAATTTTAGGTCAAAAAGCCCTTTTTATTGTATTTTTGAGCTTTTTATTGCTTAAAACATACATTTTGACCTCAAAACTTAAGTTTGGAGGCAGTTAGAAGTCATTTTAAGGATATTTTTTCTTCATTTTTCCAAAATGGGGGGTAACCTTTTCTCTCCCCCCACTTCTGAGTGGGGAGGGGTTAAACCCTCCTTATCAGAATTGGGCGGGGGGTTAACACCCAACCCCACCCCCCGTGCCCATGTATGATTTGAGGTATACCCCAAAAATTTTTTTGGGACATCCCCCACCCCAAATTTCAGGGTCGGGTATACTTCCCAATATCAGGGAGGCTGCACACCTAAGGGTCCATCCCTCATTTGCTTAAAAATTTGCTGCCCCCCCTCCCCAGAAAAAAAAATCCTGGTCCCTTTTTTTTCCTTATTTCCGAAATTTTTTACCCTGACCACCGCCCTCCCGGAAAAAATTTTTGGTTCTATTTCTTTATAGCATTTCCAAAAATTTTTAAGACAATTTGGAAGTATATTTTATTTACTGTCAAAAACCCGGTTTTTTAGTTAAAAACAGTGTTTAAATACACTTTTTAGGTCTAAATAGGTGGTTTTAGTACATAAAATTCAATATTAGACCTAAAAACACTTAAATTATTGAGTTAAAAAATTTTTGTTAAAAAATTGGACCCCCCTGACCCCCCTAAATTTGAAATCTCGCACCCGGGGTCGACCCCCCTCCCCTAAAAAGCCAGGGGGGTCCAGACCCCCCCCCCACTAAAAAATTTTGGCCTTCCACCAGGGGGTGAGCGGACCCGACTAAAAACACCTATGGCTGTGCCTGCTTTATGTTAATAGTATTATATGATAAAACCTGTTTTAGCTAGCGAAGCGTTGGGGTCCGGTGTGGTGGCGCCGGTTGGAAGGTCTCCTACGCTGCCTTTTCCGCGGGATGACAATGGAAGAGCAGTACCACTGCCTGGGAGAGATACACAAGGCCCACTTCGCCAGACTACGAGACTTGCGAACGGACCATCCGCTCGCCCTAGGTAGGCCGGACTAGATTTCTGGATTTTGGGACGTTATTAAACCGCAAATACTAATTAGAGTATACCGAAAAATTTTCGAAAAGCATATCCTTTAATTACCTATTCCATTTTTAGCGTTTTTAGTACTATTCTGGTTGGTGGGCGGTGGGACCCCCAAAATTTAGGACGGGTGTCTGTGTCACGTGTCAGCAGGTTAGGGGTTTTGGAGAGAGGATATAATACCTAAAATTTTGCAATGAGAAGGAGGACGCTATTGAGCCACCAGGACCATGCTAACATTTAGGTAGCACCAGTGGCGTGCCCGGAGAATGGCCGCCCCGCCCCTCCCCCCCCCCGCCCCGCCCCCCCCAAAATCCGGCGAAGCTGGATTTTTTCGTAAGGAGGGACCCTTACGTTTTTTGAATTTCGGAAGAGTAAAATTTTTTTCTTTAATATTAATACAGAAGCTTTCCTGATGCCTTCCAAAAGCATATTAATAGTTAAAAAACCAAATTTTTCCCGCTTAGTGGGTAGTTTAAATTGACAATTTATCTCATTTTTTCGATTTCAAATCGATTTTGCCGCTCAATAGTTAAGGCATACATGTTAAATAATAGCGAACAAAATGGTCCTTTTTTTCTCTTTTTTTTTCCTCCTTTTTTTTGCTCCACTGCTTCCCCCCCCCGTTTTATTGCCCCCCTCGTTTCAAAAAAAATTGCCCCCCCCGTTTTGGAATTGCCCCCCCCCCCAATAAAACCCGGGGGCAATGAACAACAGGTCCGCTCATTGGCGTAGCCAGGGAGGGCGAAGGAGCGGCGGCCCCCCTCCCCCGAAATTCGGAGAAGCCGGTTTTTTTGTAAGGGGGAGGGACCCTTACGTTTTTTGAATTTTGGGAGAAAAAAATATTTTTTTTTATTAAATTTTAGACACATTTCTCATGCGTTCCAAAAGCATAAAAATACCCAAAGAACTGAAATTTTTCCTGCTTCGCGGGAAGTATAATAATAATTTATAATATTTGTTTAATTTTGATAGATTGTACCATTCAATACATAGCTAAGGCATATGCTTTTGCCTTAGATATTGAATTACAATACTATAATACATGTTAAAACTCATATATATTATGAGATATGCCATACGTTCTCCAAAATGTTTAATTTCTTGTTTGGGTTTTTTTATCCTATTTTGTTTGATTAATTTATTTTAGTTAAGTAATAATTTATCTTGCTATAAGTATATTGGTATTTAGCGTCGAGCCCGTCAATTCGTGAGGAGTATTTGGGATTTCGCGGTCTTCTTACCATTCTGAACAGGCTCTCACGCGAATTCAATCTCTGAACTAGCGAAAATTCAGAATCAGTTACTCCATGGATAGCCATGAAGTGTAGATAAATCGTTTTACAAACTATGAAACGAAAGAAAAATAGACGAAAACTGTGCCGCTCTTATTATCATAACGAAAACTTGTAGAAGAAGAATGCTTAGTTGCATTAGTAAAAAAAGGGTGCAATGGTTATTTTTTGTCAATCGAAAATGTTTTACCACAAAATGTATTAGTTTAGTTTGCGGCTTCTGTTTTTAGCCACGCACCAATATTATAAGTATTCTGCATTTTATCCTTAAACTTTTTTCAAGTCGAATTTTTATTATATTAAAACTATTCTTAAACATAGTGGAGCAGGGTAGTACCGGCAGCTAGGAGGAGAGTTGTTGGTAAATATGCCTGGTTAATCATATCGAATTCCAAGAGCGGTGATCTGACTCCCCCTGGCTTTGACCGATTTTCCCTGGATAACCACAACCCCCATGAAAAACGAGAGGGTAGGATTCCCCCATCCCCCTTAGGAAGGAGAAGGACCCGGCTCGTAGATTTAAAAATTTAATTTACCTAGAGTAAAGGCCCCGTTAGTGTGCATAGATGTTTTAGTCAGGTCCGCTAGGGAAGGGGTGTCCACACTCTGGTGGAAGGCCAAAACTTTTTTTGAGGTGGGGGGTCCGGACCCCCCTGACTTTTTAGGGGAGTTGACCCCGGGTACGAGATTTTAAAATTAGGGGGGTTCAAGGGGTCCGATTCTTTAAAAAAAAATTTTTAAATAAGTAAATTAAGTGTTTTTAGGTCTAATATTGAATTTTATTTACTAAAACAGCCTATATAGGCCTAAAAAGTGTATTTAAACACTGTTTTTTACTAAAAAACCGTGTTTTTAGCGGACCGCTCTCGAGCTTTGGGGGTAGGGGGCGGAGGCCCCCTGGATTTTTTTAGGGGGGTCAGAAATTTTGGCTCTAGGAGGGGGTGTAGACTCCTGTGTCCCCCCAAAACATCTATGTTAGTGTGTTTAATTGTTTATTATATATCTATGAATTCTTATGCTTTCAAAGCTTATGTTGCGTTTAAGTCGGAGTTTGAAGTCTCAATTTTTTATTTCTCTGGACTTAATCGTTTCATAAGAATAAAAATCTTGAAAAAACATACAAAGATTAAATTTGAAAACCCCAAAGAAATTAAAGCGATTTCAAACTATCAAAAAACATAATTTTAATCTGTTGATATATCACGGAGTGAATTCGTCGTCTTTTAATTACATCTAAAACTAAAGCTAATTTTTTTAGACTGAAATTAAGGGCGTAACCGCTTTCCGTCAGGAAGAAAAAATATCAATAAACGCGCGAGCGAAAAAAATGTAAAAAAATTTTCAGCGGTTATGTAACCAATTAGTCAAATGCAAATGAATAGTAATAAAAAAATGATCAGAAGAAAGAAAAGGTAAAATAAAGCCAATTTTCGTGACATCTTTGAAAAACAACCGGCTAAAATATCAAAATCCCAACATGCGTTTTAACCATTTTTTTGTAAATTTTTGTGTGTACAGCAAAAACAAGTATAATGTAGTACTACGACCTTACCGTGGCATAATGAATCATAATATAAATAAAAAAAAAACTCGTAACTGTCATTTTTTTATCTTTCAACACACAAACACTATAATATTGAGTCAGGGGAACGTTGATTTTATACTGATTCTGATTCGTTATTGTCGTAGTATATAAAGTTTAAAGGCTAGTTCCATGTCCATCCACCTGAGTGGCAGCTGACAAAGTGACGCGCTGCAAAACACCGTTCACACCGCAACAGCAACAACCACGGTGTAATGACGTAGTAAAGGCGCGCGTTAGCTGTCAGGTGCCATTAAGGTGTGAACCACCAGCGCTAAGTGTTCATACTTGTCAGTCAACGTTCACACTTACGGTCGATTAGTATGTACAATCAGTCTAATATTAAATGGAATGGATGAAACATAGATGGGCAGATTAGTCTTTCTTCTTAAATTACGCAGGGAGTAAACATTAGGAAGGATAGGTACTGAAAATAGCAAAATTTTACTGGGGACTTTCATAGGTTATAACAAGCAAAAAAACTAAACAAATTGAGCGTAATTTTACTCTTAAACTAAATTTTTTTGTTGAATGTTTATTTTTTGTCAGAAAGCCAAGTTAATTTAGGAAATGTTTTATAAATTTATGCAAAGCTAACCCTACTCTTTCTCCTACCTCACAACAAACTGCACTTCTATTTCTTCTCAATTTTTTTGAAAAATTCATGTATTGCTAAGTTCTGCTCAATATTTTAATGAAAAAATTAAGATAAAAGAGTGATTTTATAATTTATTTGTGTTTTGTATAATAATCTCATGGTTGGTCAAATAAAACCAGTTACCCTACCTAAATAATTCTTGAGATATTTAAGTTTTAAGAAATTAGCATGCCTATTGAACAAAGTGTTTGTATAATGCTGTTTGCGGTTTTTTAAAAAATATTTCTTAAATTTATTTTTTGCCTTCTCAAGTTAAGTATATAATATATTCCAATACATAACGCTTATTTGAATTAAAATCAAATTACGTATAACTGTTCTTACGTGATAAGATATGTATGATAATTGATAAAATTAGGATGTTAAAAATAGCTTATAATAAACGTGATAAAAAGAATGATTTTTATGATTCGATAGTGATAGACTAGCGTGCAATATTTGTAAGTATTTGTTGATAGAGCTTTCTATGGCGTATAATTGTTGTTATTATATAGTTTTAGCGTTGACTTTGTTCATTTTTTGTGTTTAGGTTCTTACTGTAAATTTTGGTTGGCATTTTTTTGCTTTGTTATTCGATATTTTTCTTGCTTTGTTTTTTTGGCATTCTTCTTGCTTTTTGTTAAAAAACATTAAATGTGTGGTTTAGTACATAATTGTTCAGTTACGTTTTATTCTATTCGGTAGGTTTTATGTCAGTATTATACAAAACAGTTTTGTTGAATTCACGTTGTTTTATGTGTTTCACCGTTTTTTTAATAGTTAATTGTAAATACTGTAGCTATAAACACCTAGCAAAACCGTTCATTTTTCAATAACATGGTAAGTAAATATAATCGGAACAATGGATTGGCCGCTTTCCAAATTTTGACTTGGCTTTCTGACAAAAAATAAACATTCAACAAAAAAATTTAGTTTAAGAGTAAAATTACGCTCAGTTTGTTTAGTTTTTTTGCTTGTTATAACCTATGAAAGTCCCCAGTAAAATTTTGCTATTTTTAGTACCTATCCTTCCTAATGTTTACTCCCTGCGTAATTTAAGAAGAAAGACTAATCCGCCCATCTATGTTTCATCCATTCCATTTAATATTAGACTGATTGTACATACTAATCGACCGTAAGTGTGAACGTTGACTGACAAGTATGAACACTTAGCGCTGGTGGTTCACACCTTAAATGGCACCTGACAGCTAACGCGCGCCTTTACTACGTCATTACACCGTGGTTGTTGCTGTTGCGGTGTGAACGGTGTTTTGCAGCGCGTCACTTTGTCAGCTGCCACTCAGGTGGATGGACATGGAACTAGCCTTTAAACTTTATATACTACGACAGCAACGAATCAGAATCAGTATAAAATCAACGTTCCCCTGACTCAATATTATAGTGTTTGTGTGTTGAAAGATAAAAAATGACAGTTACGAGTTTTTTTTTATTTATATTATGATTCATTATGCCACGGTAAGGTCGTAGTACTACATTATACTCGTTTTTGCTGTCCACACAAAAATTTACAAAAAAATGGTTAAAACGCATGTTGGGATTTTGATATTTTAGCCGGTTGTTTTCAAAACATGTTTATTAAAAATTGCTTCACTTTACCTTTTCCTTCTTCTGATCATTTTTTTCATCACTATTCATTTGCTATTCGACCAATTGGTTACATAACTTTGCTCTAAATTTTTTTAAATTTTCTTCGCTTGGCGCGTTTATTGATATTTTTTCTTCCTGACGAAAAGCGATTACGCCCTTAATTTCAGCCTAAAAAAATTTAGCTTTAGTTTTAGATGTAATTAAAAGACGACGAATTCACTCCGTGATATATCAACAGATTAAAATTATGTTTTTTGATAGTTTGAAATCGCTTTATTTTCTTTGGGGTTTTCAAATTTAATCTTTGTATGTTTTTTCAAGCATATTTACCCTCATGAAACGATTAAGTCCAGAGAAATAAAAAATTGAGACTTCAAACTCCGACTTAAACGCAACATAAGCTTTGAAAGCATAAGAATTCATAGATATATAATAAACAATTAAACACACTAACATAGATGTTTTGGGGGGACACATGACTCAACACCCCCTCCTTACAACCAAAATTTTTAACCCCCCTAAAAAAATCCAGGGGGCCTCCGCCCCCTAATCCCAAAGCTCCAGAGCGGTCCGTTGAAAACACGGTTTTTTAAAGTAAAAAACAGTGTTTAAATACACTTTTTAGGCCTATATAGGCTGTTTTAGTAAATAAAATTCAAATATTAGACCTAAAAACACTCAAATCACACATTTTAAAAATTTTTTTTTAAAAAAATCAGACCCCCTCAACCCCCTAGATCTTCAAATCTGGACCCGGGGTCAACTCCCCAAAAAGTCAGGGGGGTCCGGACCCCCCACCCTCAAAAAAAGTTTTGGCCTTCCACAATGAGAGTGCGGACACCCCCTCCCGAGCGGACCTGACTAAAACATCTATGCACACTAACGGGGCCTTTACTCTAGGTAATTTAAATTTTTAAATCTACGAGCCGGGTCCTTCTCCTTCTGAAGAGGGATGGGAAAATCCTACCCTCTAGTTTTTCATGGGGGTTGTGGTTATCCAGGAAAATCGGTCAAAGCCAGTATTGGTCAGATCACCGCTCTTGGAATTCGATATAGATTAACCAGGCATATTTATCAAAACAACTCTCCTCCTAGCTGCCGGTACTGACCCGGCTCCACTACGTTTAAGAATAGTTTTAATATAATAAAAATTCGACTTGAAAAAAGTTTAAGGATAAAATGCAGAATACTTATAATATTGGTGCGTGGATAAAAATAAAAATTTAAAACTAAACTAATACATTTTGTGGTAAAACATTTTTGATTGACAAAAAATAACTCATTGCACCCTTTTTTCACTAATGCAACTAAGCATTCTTCTTCTGACAAGTTTTTTTCGTTATGATAATAAGAGCGGCACAGTTTTCGTCTATTTTTCTTTTCGTTTCATAGTTTGTAAAACGATTTATCTACACTTCATGGCTATCCATGGGAGAACTGATTCTGAATTTCGACTCCATAATTCAATGGAATCGAGCCCGTCAATTCGTGAGGAGTATTTGGGATTTCGCGGTCTTCTTACCATTCTGGACATGCTCCATGTGATTTATTTTTTAACTAGCGAAAATTCAAGTATCAGTTACTCCATGGATAGCTATGAAGTGTAGATAAATCGTTTTACAAACTATGAAACGAGAAAAATAAACGAAAACTGTGCCGCTCTTATTATCATAACGAAAACTGTAGAAGAAGAATGCTTAGTTGCATTAGTAAAGGCGCAAATGTGATTTCTTATTGAAATGTTTTACCACAAAATGTATTAATCAAGTTGCCGGTTGGTTTTTAGCCACTACCACACCAGAACATTTGCATTTTATCCTAGCAATACGTAACTGAACGAA
>JASAMX010008178.1:0-12050 GCA_030248175.1 Microlaimidae sp. YZB2_3
ATTGGAACAACAACTTCTGCTCTGCAACTCCGTCTCCATGACGAAAAAATGATGTGTGTTAAAATAGTTTAGAGTTTATTTTTTTTGTTGTTAAAACAGAAGTTTTTGATCTATTCACTATTATTCCACATTCAAACAGTTCGATCTCTGCTATCGAACTGCTTGCTTGTTTTAATTTTGCATTTTAAATATCGTGCCATGTATATCTGGGTGGAATTGAATTTTTTTGCGTGCGCATTTTTTTATATTTTAGCTTAGAAAATTATCGTAAATGCTAAATATTAATCAAGTATAAAAAAATTATAAACATATGTAAATACGTATTAATTTTTTTAGAAAAATCCTGACGCAAACGATTGTAATAAATACATCTTTGGTTTTTTAATTGTTCGAACTTGTGGATTTTTACGTTTTTGTTCTCGGCGCATTTTTTTGTTTTATGACTTTCATTTCATCTTAACCCCGTAGATTCTTTATAAATTTGACGTAAAACTTCAAATAATCAACTTTTTTAGTGGCATTGATTAATTCGTTTTTTAATTTCCGTCTGTTACCAATTTTCTCTTTAAATAGGAATACACACCGTTAAAAACTGACAAAAAGGGCCTACTTTTCAAACGTCTTGTTCACTCACTAAATTTCTGATCGCGAAATCGACCCAGAAACCCTCAGTTTCCCGTTATTTGCCAACTATTACATCATCTCCTCATCATCTGTATTATTGCAATTAGGTTTTCTTGAATTGCCCTTTGCCAAAAAGAAAAACCATATCCTTGCCGAATATGTAATCCACTTATGTGCAATTGGACCACTTGGAAACTGACCTTCAACGGGAATTTTTTGAAATCAGTTTAAACAAATCAAATTTACACAAAATATTTTACAATAAACAGTAAAATTACACTAAAAATGGATTTGAAATTAAAAAACATATGTTTTTTAAGATAAAAATATAAATTAATGCGTACACAAACTAATTTATATGGCAAATATCATTCCTAATGAATTTGAATTATTGTTTTTTAATGAAAGCCTTAATTGAATCCCGGCTTAAAAAATCGTCCCAGCCAGCTAATTTAAACATTGCATGTAATTTCTTTTTATTTACACTGCGTTGTTACCATCCAAATCTTCCTCCATTAGCATACAATTTAAAAATTATATGCAAATTTATATCTGTTGTTTACTCTTTTACCATCCAAATCTTCTTTCATTTGCATATGACTGTAAAATTGTATGCAAATTTATGTTTTCTATTTACCGCTGCGGTGTGCGGCGCTGTGCTTCCCGCTGTGTTGGACGCAGTTTTACGCCGGGGGTCAACACGCTCTGTTCTCATTTTGACGTGATTCTATTGGGCCCAGTTCACATCCAAGTGACAAGTGCAACAAAACGCCAATGTAAAGGTGCAAACGCGTGGGGAAAGCGTTGTCACTTGTCACTCTGGGGTTAACCAGCCCTTAGCAAAACGCGCAAACACTCCGCAGTAGGTAGTCTGTATTACTCCATTTCAGCGCTTTTTGTGCTGAATTTAGCGCGGTCTTTTGTGCAGTTTCGTTTATTATTTCGATCAAAATTTGCATGCTCCTCACAGTAGTTAAAAATATCCAAAACTCAAGTGAAAATTCAAACTTCTCATTTGGCTGTTCAATTCTGACAACCTATGGTTTCATAGGGTTGCCTTTGTGTTGGCAAACATATGTCCTTTATGGTAACTTTAATTTCTTAGTTTTTTTTTCAGAAAGAGGACCAACGGTCCTTATTCAATAAATCCAAGTTGAACAGTAAAATGATAAACTTTTTTTGACGGTTGAATATAAAACTTTTATTTTTTCTTTGTTTTGAATGTGCAGATTCGGTTAAATTACATGTCTGCAAGTCAAACACGCTGCATGTTTGAAGCATGCATGCATCGCACTAACAGCACGCAATATGCACAATATTTGCGCTCATTTTATTTTACATACACTTACAAAATTTTATGCAAACGATCACATGACATCATTTAAGGCGATTATGAACTTCTCAACAAAAAACATTCGAGATTAGGACTAATCTGAAAAAGCCATGGTTCAAATTTTTGATTTGTGTTTTTTGATAAAAAATACTAACTTTTCATTGTTTTATTTTTGCTCTGAAGAGGAGGGTGGATTCCTTTGAAACGTGTTAGCGTTTGAATAAATACCTACACCACTTGTGTCTTTACAATTATACAAAAATCATCGTGGTGCTAAACTTTTTAAATAATACTACACCAAATGGCGACACAACTTTTGGATATTTTAGGTAAATCCGTTTTTATTTCAAAAATCATAAGCCACAGTCTGAACTTAAGCAAAAACATTGGAGATTAGGACTAATCTGAAAAAGTCATGGTTCAAATTTGTGATTTGTGTTTTTTAATAAAAAATACTAACTTTTCATTGTTTTATTTTTGCTCTGAAGAGGAGGGTGGATATCCTTGAAACGCGTTAGCGTTTCAATAAATACCTACACCACTTGTGTCTTTACAATTATAAAAAAATCATCGAGGTGCTAAACTTTTAAATAATACTACACCAAATGGCCACATAACTTTTGGATATTTTAGGTAAATCCGTTTTTATTTCAAAAATCATAAGCCACAGTCTGAACTTAAGTAAAAACATTCGAGATTAGGACTAATCTGAAAAAGCCATGGTTCAAATTTTTGATTTGTGTTTTTTGATAAAAAATACTAACTTTTCATTGTTTTATTTTTGCTCTGAAGAGGAGGGTGGATTCCTTTGAAACGCGTTAGCGTTTGAATAAATACCTACACCACTTGTGTCTTTACAATTATACAAAAATCATCGTGGTGCTAAACTTTTTAAATAATACTACACCAAATGGCGACACAACTTTTGGATATTTTAGGGAAATCCGTTTTTATTTCAAAAATCTTAAGCCACAGTCTGAACTTAAGCAAAAACATTCGAGATTAGGACTAATCTGAAAAAGCCATGGTTCAAATTTTTGATTTGTGTTTTTTGATAAAAAATACTAACTTTTCATTGTTTTATTTTTGTTCTGAAGAGGAGGGTGGATTCCCTTGAAACGCGTTAGCGTTTGAATAAATACCTACACCACTTGTTCTTTACAATTATAAAAAAATCATCGAGGTGCTAAACTTTTAAATAATACTACACCAAATGGCGACATAACTTTTGGATATTTTAGGTAAATCCGTTTTTATTTCAAAAATCATAAGCCACAGTCTGAACTTAAGTAAAAACATTCGAGATTAGGACTAATCTGAAAAAGCCATGGTTCAAATTTGTGTTTTTTGATAAAAAATACTAACTTTTCATGGTTTTGTTTTTGCTCTGAAGAGGAGGGTGGATTCCCTTGAAACGCGTTAGCGTTTGAATAAATATCTACACCACTTGTGTCTTTACAATTATACAAAAATCCTCGTGGTGCTAAACTTTTAATTATATGAATAATACTTATATTTGAAAAAAATTTATGTTGATTGGATTCCCAGTATTTTGTTATTTTAAAAATATTTTGTTATTTAAAAAAATTTGGAAGTTACGATAGGTTTATGAGATTTATTTTTACGATTTTGTTATTTTTTTATTTTGTCTAATAATTGTTTATTCTACAAAGTGTCTAAATCGGTTTAAAGCCCTTGACGTGCTAATTTAAAAAAAAACATATAAAATTGTTCTATTTTGTCGCGTAAGCAAAACACTAAGTTTTTGTATTTCAAAAATTTTTAGGTTTTTTTTCATTTTAATTTTTTTTAGCAGTGGTAAATTCATATGAAAACCCTGACTAAGATAATTCTAGAGGCTGGTTTATACTTCGTTTAAACTGTGTAGACGACCGAGTAAAAAGACAAAGATCAAACGGAAAAAGTCTAAATTACAAAGTTCAAAGGAGAATCCAAAGATATCCTTTAGACAATTGTCCCTTAGACAAAATATGAACACTTCTTAAATTAACATCCTAAAGACAGTCTAAAGTGTCCAAAACTGCTTAAAACGCAAAATAAAATATTTCGATTTTGTTATTGCTGTCTAAAAGAGACCTTTGGATTGTCCAACGGTCAACTTCGGACAATTCAAAATCATCCTTTGTACTTTGTCTTTTGGACACTTTGGAAAAAGTATGAACAGGTATAAAAATTACCTTTAACCTGTTCTGTGGATTATTATTTGATTGTTTTTTTTTGACTGTCCTTAGGAGTTTGTTTTCTAGACAAACTATAAACGACGCTTAAAATCTGTCTTTTGGACTTTATTCTGTTCTGTGGATACCTTTGTTGGGCCTAAAATGAAAAATCTTAGAAATATGTGTGTGTGTGTAGTGTCAAGTATCTTTATTGTATCCGATTATAGATATTCGTCTTGTTAAAAAATTATTTCCAGCTGCAAGCAAAAAAATTAAGATCGTTGAAGCTGAGAAAGCTTAGAGCTAGAAAATAAAGTCGAAAAGGTGAAACTTAGAGCCGAAATTGAGGAACTTGGAGCCAAAGATGTGAAATCACTAAAACCTATCCCTAATTCTCAGCCAAAGCCAAAACTTACCACAAGCCATTTATTTTACTTTTACCTCCAAGTTCTCACTTTTGCGTCTCCAAAGGGCCAAAATTTTCCGAAGGCTCGATAGTCCATGCCGACGGGTCCAAAAACTGTATCAAGCGAAGTTTTTGCGCTCTTTCTAACAATTTTATTATTCAGTTATAAGAAAACATTGTGTTTTCGTCGTATAATCCTAATTTGATAACTAATTTTAAATTCTCATCCCGAAAAAACTCCCGAAATAAATTATTTGGAGCCAATTTATTACAAAAAATATTTGTGATGTACTTTGTAACAAGAAAATGCGCAATTCACATTTGGTATTAGTTGAAATTTTTAATATTGAAACACTTTAGAACCTTTTTTCAGCCAATTAAAAGACAAAAAACTTTAACAACTATTTTTAAGTACCAAATAAAGATTTTTTATTTTGATAAATGGTTCTAATTTTAATCATTTGTATATTGGGAATATAATTAAAAATGATAACAACACTTTATTAAAGTAATTATTTTTGTTAATGACTCAACTTAAAAAAAAATATTTGTGATGTACTTTGTAACAAGAAAAGGCGCAATTCACATTTGGTATTAGTTAAAATTGTTATTATTGAAACACTTTAGAACCTTTTTTCAGCCAATTAAAAGACAAAAAACTTTAACAGCTATTTTTAAGTACCAAATAAAGATTTTTTTATTTTGATAAATGTTTTTAAATTTTAATCATTTGAATATTGGGAATAAAATTAAAAATGATAACTTGAAATGAATAAATAAATGAATGATAAATAAATAAATAATGATAAATAAATGATAAATGATAAAAAATGATAAATAAATAAATGAATGATAAATAATAATAAATAAATGAATAAATGATAAATAAAAATGATAAAAATGATACTTGTGTGTTAAAAGCTAAAATTGAGTCACAGTTACGAGAATTTTATGACGATTCTGACTCATTGTGTCAGAGTAAAGACGATTTATTCTGATACCCGCCAGCAAATATTGTTGTAATTGGAAACGGCTGTTTCTCAAAAACAACCGAATACGACACAGGTGGATCTGCACGTATGAAAGAGTTACGTTTAGGCAAGAATTTTTAATTTTGGGTAGTTGACTTAAATTCGGACAGCCTTAATTTCGGCCACCGGCTGTTAGTTTTTCCGGCCGAAATTAAGGCCTGGCCGAATTTAAGTAAATTTATTTACACCTTGCTAAAAAAACAAACACAAATTATTATTAAAACGATGGTTTGGATTCATACGTAGGTACATAAGATTGTTCAAACTAGAAGCTTAGAAAAATGGAAACCTGGAAACTGGAGCTTAAAATATCAGAAACTTGTAGCCGAAAGTTTGGAATTGCTAACACCTATACCTAAGCCTCAGCCTAAGTCTAAAGGTCTATTCATACTTATGACAAAACGTCCTTTGGACAAGCCAAAACGTCCTTTGGACTTTGTCCTTTGGACGAAGTATGAACGCTACTCAGAATTTGTCCTTTGGATTTTGTCCAAAGGACAAAATCCAAAGGGAAAAGTCCAAAGGACAAGAAGTATGAATACGTTGTCCTTTGGACTTTTCCCTTTGGACTTTGTCCTTTGGACAAAGTCCTTTGGACTTTTCCCTTTGGACTTTGTCCTTTGGACAAAGTCCAAAGGACTTTTGTCCTTTGGACTTTGTCCAAAGGACGTTTTGTCATAAGTATGAATAGACCTTAAAGCTAAACAAAAACCTCTTTTTTTATTTTGGGTTCCAAACTTTCTCATGTTCGCGACTCGGCTTAGTTATTTTCTACTGATAAACTAAGTATCAAATTGGTAGTAAAAATTTTAGAAAAAATCATTATGCTCTAAGGATTTGTTTTCTAAGACTGATGTAAAATTTCGTATTTGCTATTACTCAGTAGCTTGCTGCAGTGTATGTTACTATTATAAATTTTATCTATGATTAAATTATATCTGAATGACCGTGCTGGTTGGCTCGCTGAATTATAAGGACATAAAATGACCAATTAAATTGTTCGGTTATGATGCGTTTTTTAAAAACAAAATGGAACGCAGATTCTTTTTAATCCTGCCTTTTCATAAACTATACAAAAATGAGACAACTTTAGCCGTTAAAAATTAACATTGTTTTTCGCTAATTTAAACAATTTGATAAATAATTGTTAAAATAAGATATTCAATTTTTAAATAAACCGTTTTTTGTTTAAAATTTAAAATTGTTTTGTTTTTGTTAAATATTAAACTTATGTACAGTAATACTGCAATTCATCGACTTACCCCAGATTTAATTTGCGCAAGCGATTGTCTCGAGGGCTGACTTTTAATTCAGGCTAAATAAATCCAGTGAACAAAAAAGTTGTTAAAAAACGTTTCAGGTGGCAGGGGCCTTAGAAGTTTAAGGATACATTTCAAGGTGTACTGCCTGTTACAAACGTTAAAAACCTGGGTATTTCGATTTTCAACAATCTAAAATTTTCCCCACACTGTTCTGAAATTGCTACAAAAGCAGCAAATAGAATTTCTGTTTTGTTTCGAGCGTTTAATTACAAAGATATGGAACTACTTTTAAGGGCCTACAAGTCTTATATCCGCCCGCTTTTATAGTTTGAATCTTATGTATGATCGCCTTACCTTATTAAAGATATTGTTTGTTTTAAAAATGTTCAAAAATTGTTTACAAAACGATTATACTTAAGATGTTCCTTTCCAGTTTCTGATTATGATACCAGATTAGCAGAATTAGGACTTTAAAAACTTAAAACTCGTCGTTTGCATACAAACTAATGGATTAGTTGACATAAAAACCAATAAGTTTTTAAAACTAAGTCAAGATATGCGCACAAGTGGAAACGGAGTGAAACTTATTAAGCCAAAATTTAGATTAGATGCTACAAAAAACTTTTTAAGTTACCGTGTTGTAAATTACTGGAATTCCTTACCAAGCGAAATAGTTTTATCAAGCTCACTTAAACTTTTCACAAAACGACTAAAAAAGCATGTGGTTTAGGATTAGTGTTATTAATAGAACCTTTGCAACAATAATCTACATTTACTAATATACCTTATTATGGAATATTATTTGACACAAGTCTGTAATTTTGTTTTGCACTAAAAAAAATCTTTGTTAATTGTAAAAGGTTGATAGTGTATTAAATTGTTGTTTTTTTTATATAATTTCTTTTTAAATATTGTGCTATATGGTTACTAAAATGTAACGTGTGCAATAAAGTTCTTATCCATATTATCTTTAAAAAACCTTTTGTGGTACAAAGGGACAGTTTTCAGCCAGAAACTGAAATTAACCTATAAAGCAATATTTTGCCTAAAAATTATTTCAAAGAAACAGCTGTTTAATCAATCTGATTTTAATATAAGAATAGCCAAATATAGTACCAAATATACTCCCACAATTTATTTCAAAGAAACAATTGTTTAATTAATTTAACTATTAATATGATAATAGCTTCTATGTTTGCATGTTTTTATTTTTATTTTCCAAAGTGTAGTGGAATATACTTGGAGAACTTGAAGCTTCTGTATCAGAAATTTTTGAAAACTTGGAGCCACAACAAATGGGAACATAAAGCCTTTAACGAAAAAAAATGGTTTGTGCTCGCTCAGGCTTCGCTTAGGCTTCGGCAAATGTTTTAGTGATATCTACTTTCGGCTCCAAGTTCCCAACTTGCGGCTCCAAGTTTCCTAGTTGTGGCTGCAAGTTCCAGCTCCAAGTGCTCTTGACTCCATTGATCCAAAATTTTTGTCCATAAAAAAGTTTTTATTTAGTTTAAAAAATTTCCACTAATCGTATTGTTCAATTTTGTTGTTTTTTTTGTTCTATTTTTAAGTTGTGCAACAGTTTTTTTATGTGACACTGGGAAGACGACTATCACAAAATCTAAATTCAAATCGAAAATTCACTTACTTTACTAAACTTACTTTATTTTACCAACTTTTTGGATATGTGAGCTTAGGCCCAATTATTTTCTGTTTTTGAAAACAATTCAACCGCCTAATTTTTTTCCGTTAACCCCTAAATAAATTGCAGTAAACTGGGACACAAAACTGTAAAAACGTGTGCTAGTTTTAATATAGTTTATTCATGCAAGATTATTTTGTACTTGAGCATGAAATAAACAAAACAAAACAATATAAAAAATAAGCTAACAGTCATATAAAACAAAAATTATAAGTCACATATCGAGCTCATTTCATGGACCCGCGTTGGCACATTATTGGCTGAAGGCATTACCGTATAAATATATATTAAACGAAATAAATTGTATACGCACAATTACAGCCAAAAGCGACAACGCACTTAAAATCACATTAGACGCGCACAATCTTATGCCATAATTAATGTGTCAGCAACGCATCCAACGTTTGCATGCATTGGAATTTGGCTTTCATTGCAAGCTTCTTTTGTCAAAATATCAGAAATTATTCATTATGTAATTTTTTTTTACCAATTTTATATCAAAGATTCCGAAAACATAGATTTTTCAAAGGACGCGTATATTAATTACCCCGTTTTTTATGTAAATTTCTTCAAAATGGAATTAATGCTCCTTGTGGTCCTTAACTGCATTCTAAGACCATTCAATAAACTCTTGTAAACTTGTCAGTGTACAAGAAGTTTATAGTTCGCTGCCAATAGTTTACCCGCCAGTGTCCGAACCATGAATTATCGCATTAAACCAGATTGTATTAACTTACACATTAAAACGAAGAAATTTAAAATAAGCGCCCTTGAAAGCCAGATTATTAATATTAAAAATATTTAGTAATTAAAATATCTTAAAAAACTTAAAAAGTTGTTTTGGTCTTTTTGGCTTTTTTTAAAACAATAACTAAATATATTATGGTCGTTTGCTGAGGGGTAACTTATTAACCAAACGTAACGTAAATTTTAACGTTTAAAGACACATTCAATTACAGTAAATATAAAATATTATAATTGATCATGGTGTTGCATAATATCAGTCTTAGTTTTGAAACGTCATCTTTTCTGATCGAAAAGTTAGCGCTTGAACAAAGAAACACCGCGACACTTCAATAATCGCCGAACGACGCGATGTGATCGTTTGCATAAAATTTGTAGTTATATGTACAGTAAAATGAGCGCAAAGATCGGGCATCGCGTGGTTACGGCGACGCATGCACGTCCAAACACGCAGCGTGTTTGACTTACATGCAATGTAATCAAATCTGCACATTCCAAACAGAAATAAAACAAAAGTTCGACACTCAAGTGTTAAAAAATCACCATCTAACTGTTCAACTCGTATTTATCGAGCCAAATGTTGTCTTTCTGAAAAAAAAACTAAGAAATTAAAGTTACCATAAGGACATATGTTTGCCAACACAAAGGCAACCCTATGAAACCATAGGTTGTCAGAATTGAACAGCCAAATGAGAAGTTTGAATTTTCACTTGAGTTTTGGATATTTTTAACTACTGCTAGGAACATGCAAATTTTGATCGAAATAAATAAACGCAAAACTGCACAAAAGACCGCGCTAAATTCAGCACAAAAAGCGCTGAAATGGAGTAATACAGACTACCTACTGCGGAGTGTTTGCGCGTTTTGCTAAGGGCTGGTTAACCCCAGAGTGACAAGTGACAACGCTTTCCCCACGCGTTTACACCTTTACATTGGCGTTTGTCGTTGCACTTGTCACTTGGATGTGAACTGGGCCCAATAGAATCACGTCAAAATGAGAACAGAGCGTGTTGACCCCCGGCGTAAAACTGCGTCCAACACAGCGAAGCACAGCGCCGCACACCGCAGCGCGGCGTAAATAGAAAACATAAATTTGCATACAATTTTACAGTCATATGCAAATGAAAGAAGATTTGGATGGTAAAAGAGTAAACAACAGATATAAATTTGCATATAATTTTTAAATTGTATGCTAATGGAGGAAGATTTGGATGGTAACAACGCAGTGTAAATAAAAAGAAATTACATGCAATGTTTAAATTAGCTGGCTGGGACGATTTTTTAAGCCGGGATTCAATTAAGGCTTTCATTAAAAAACAATAATTCAAATTCATTAGGAACGTATTTGCCATATAAATTAGTTTGTGTACGCATTAATTTATATTTTTATCTTAAAAAACCTGTGTTTTTTAATTTCAAATCGATTTTAGTGTAATTTTACTGTTTATTGTAAAATATTTAGTGTAAATTTGATTTGTTTAAACTGATTTCAAAAAATTCCCGTTGAAGGTCAGTTTCCAAGTGGTCCAATTGCACATAAGTGGATTACATATTCGGCAAGGATATGGTTTTTCTTTTTGGCAAAGGGCAATTCAAGAAAACCTAATTGCAATAATCAGATGATGAGATGATGTAATAGTTGGCAAATAACGGGAAACTGAGGGTTTCTGGGTCGATTTCGCGATCAGAAATTTAGTGAGTGAACAAGACGTTTGAAAAATGCGCCCTTTTTGTCAGTTTTTAACGGTGTGTATTCCTATTTAAAAGAAAATGGGTAACAGACGGAAATTAAAAAACGAATTAATCAATGCCACTAAAAAAGTTGATTATTTGAAGTTTTACGTCAAATTTATAAAGAATCTACGGGGTTAAGATGAAATGAAAGTCATAAAACAAAAAAATGCGCCGAGAACAAAAACGTAAAAATCCACAAGTTCGAACAATTAAAAAACCAAAGATGTATTTATTACAATCGTTTGTGTCAGGATTTTTCTAAAAAAAAATTAATACGTATTTACATTGTTATAATTTTTGATACTTGATTAATATTTAGCATTTACGATAATTTTCTAAGCTAAAATATAAAAAAATGCGCACGCAAAAAAATTCAATTCCACCGAATATACATGGCACGATATTTAAAATGCAAAATTAAAGCAAACAAGCAGTTCGATAGCAGAGATCGAACTGTTTGAATGTGGAATAATAGTGAATAGATCAAAAACTTCTGTTTTAACAACAAAAAAAAATAAACTCTAAACTATTTTAACACACATCATTTTTTGGTCATGGAGACGTTGCAGAGCAGAAGTTGTTGTTCCAATCGGAGTTTAACCACACAGAGGAGTGGGCTAGCGAATATACAAAGCTAACTAAGCGGCAAACACTAATTCCACCGACTCCGACTCCGACTCAATTTTCTGCAAATTATATATTGATGCAGGTTAAGCTTAGGCTTAGGCCTAGAATAAATTTTGCATAATAATAAAAATTACGGTAGATTACGGTAGATTTTGGAGGGTGTCGGAGTCGGTGGAATTTAGTGTTTGCCAACTAAGCTCTAATGAAAATAGAGATACGAAAAAGTAAAATTATACAGAGACAAAGTGGCACCAATGATTCGGGCATTAAAAATTAGTCTTTGTTTAACAAATTTTAGCCAGCGAACATTGAGCATTTTTTGGTCTCGCAGCTGTATTAACTTAAAATAAAAGACGCATTATGAGCATACAAATAATAGAAACAGAAAGACAATATTATAGTTTATACCA
>JASAMX010008180.1:0-18367 GCA_030248175.1 Microlaimidae sp. YZB2_3
AGGAACAAAAGGAACTCCTTCTAGAATTGATTCGAAGAAACAAGGATGTGTTCTCTTCAGGCCCTTATGATACTGAACGAACTTCCCTATTAAAGCATGAAATAGGCATTGGAGATAATAAACCCCATAGGCAAAAGCCATATCGAGTAGCAGAAAGCCAAAAACAAGTCATTCGTGAAGAAATAGAGACGATGCTTCAAAAAGGAGTAATAAGAGAATCCAAGAGTCCATTCGCGTCACCCATAGTCATTGTAAGAAAGAAAAATGGAACAAACCGTTTTTGTATTGATTATCGAGGAGTGAACAAGATTACCAAGAAGGATTGTTTCCCCCTACCCAGAATTGATGAAGAACTGGAAGCTTTAAATGGAGCAATCTACTTTTCAACCCTTGATTTGTTATCAGGATATTGGCAGGTTGACCTCGAAGAGAAAGATAAAGAAAAGACGGCGTTCTGTAGCCCTATGGGTGGACTGTACGAATTCAATGTGTTACCATTCGGTTTGTGTAATGCACCCGCAAGTTTTCAACGTCTTATGGAAATCGTCCTTGCTGGCCTGCGCTGGCATAATTGCCTAGTATATATTGACGACATAATCATATTTTCAAAAACGTTTCCCCAACATTTAAAGGATATTGATCTCGTATTGGACAGGTTGCGTCAAGCCAAACTTAGGTTAAAACTGAAAAAGTGTCAATTTGGATGGAAATCAGTAGAATTTCTCGGACACATCGTAAGTAAAGATGGGGATCAACCAAATCCCTCCAAAATTTTGTGTGTAAAGGATTTCCCCGTTCCGAAAACTCAAAAACAAGTTCACTCATTTCATGGTCTTGCAAATTTTTACAGAAGGTTTATCAAAAACTTTGCAGAAATTGCTAGCCCCCTATATAAATTGATGGGAAAACGAACAAGGTTTTATTGGACACCGGAGTGCCAAAAAGCATTCGATACTTTGAAGGAGAAGCTCTGCTCCACAGATGTACTGGCTTTTCCCGATTTCAAAGGTCCTTTTCTTCTTTTGACAGATGCCTCAGACACAGGCATGGGAGCTGTACTTTTGCAAGTATTTGCCAAAAGAGAGAGACTGATTGCATACGCCAGTCGGAACTTCAATAGTGCAGAGAGAAACTACGCCCCAATAGAAAGAGAAGCTTTGGCATTGGTTTGGGCGGTTAAACACTTTCGTCCCTACCTCTATGGTCATGAATTTAAGTTAACAACGGATCACGCTCCCCTCCAATACATATTCAATAGTGGAAAATCTATTCAATACATACTTCAGCAAGACTGCGACGCTGCGCTTTATTGATGAATGAATATTCGATTATTATTTGTGAATATTGCCCTGGAAAAGCGAATGAGAATGCAGATGCTTTATCAAGGATTCCCCCACCTGAAGAACTAGATGAAACAGAAGGCCAAGGGACCACTGATCAAAAAGAGGAAGTAGCTAAACCGAGTACACACCTTGCTTGCGCAATACTTTCTCTCATTCCTTCAAATGAAATGGAAGAATTAGTCAAATTGCAACAAAAGGATCCCAATTTTTCCCTGATCTATGCATATTTGAAAGATAATAAACTTCCGAAAGAGAGTAAACTGCCTCAAGATATTATACGTTGGGCGGAAAGATATTACCTCCAACAGAATGTCTTAATGCATGAACACCCCAGAAAAAAGAGACTTAGCCTAGAATTCCCTGAACAAATATGTTTACCAATGGAACGACGTCAAGAAGCCATTAGGTCTGCCCATGATGATATTTTTGGAGGACATATGGGAACCAAACAAACCTTATCTCAAGTATCCAACCGTTTTTATTGGCCCTCAATGAATCAAGACGTCAAAAATTATGTGTCTACCTGTAAGCAATGCGCTCATCGTAAATCTGATACCCAAACTGCAAGGCCTTCCCTCAAACCCATTAAAGTGACCCGGATTTTTGACAAGATTGGTATGGATATATTGGGTCCCCTCAAGGAAACATACAAGGGCAATAAATATATCTTGGTGATTACAAAATATGTTTTAAGGTTTGCTATGGGATTTCCCCTCCGAGACTAAAAAGCTGAGACGATCGCCAAAATTCTCCTAGAAAAAGTATTGGCAGTTCACGGATGTCCCTTTGAAATATTGACTGATTTTGCAAGCGAACAAATTTTGCAAGTGAAATAATAGTGGAAATTTGTGAAATTGGTGCTTCCAAGAAAGTTTTTACAACCGCCTATCACCCTCAGTGTAACGGTTTAACGGAAAGATTCAAAAAACCCTGTGTACAGTGCTTTCCCTCTACGTGAACCAACAACAAGATGATTGGGATTTTGCTCTTCCTTTCGTAATATCGGCTTATAACCGATCTTCGCAAGAATCAACCCAAGAAAGTTCGTTTTATTTGATTTATGGAAGAGACATTCAAGTTCCTCTGGATGTTAAGTACAAAAAGGCTCGTTCCCCTTATGTGGATTATGACGAAGATTACAATGCACAAGCTAAGGTTGCACTAACCGAAGCAAGGGATTTAGCAGTTAAAAATATCACTAAAGCACAGGTCAAGCAAAAACGCAATTATGATTAAAGGGTTTGTATTAAAACAATAGGCAAAGATTCACTTGTTCTCAAATATAACCCTGCCGTTAAACCTAAACAATGTAATAAATTAACAAGTAAATGGGTTGGGCCCTATAAAGTACAACAAATCAATAAAAAGATGGATAACGCTAAAATCATTTGTCTTGATAGTGATGGTGACGAATTAAAAGATTACACTGAGTGGGGTAAATTTGCAAAGGCTTAAACTGTATATAAACTCGGGAAGCCAACCTTGGTCAAGTTTTTTATGAACATGGGAAAATCTTCAAACTCAAATAGGTAAACGCAGAGTTAAAAATCAGCCACATTGCCCTGATTCGAACAAATAAGTTGGATTCAGTTAGATCCATTTCCTTCACAGGGTCAAAATCTGAGGGTCTCGTTGACGTTGAAACATTAAAGACTTGAGAAACTTCGCCCAGATTGGTATCCTCCGGTCTGGCGATAATATCAACTACAAATTCCTCATTGAGAACATTTGCAGTGCCAATTGAAGTGCCCGCGTACAGAGTAATCAGTTCTGTTGTAGGGTTCATTACTTCAATAATGGTTTTTCCTCCAAAGTGCGTTGCCAGCACATTTGCCAGGAACAAACCGGTGTGTCAAAAGGATGGAGTCTCTGAGACCAATATGATCGCTGCGCCTTGTGGTAAGGGGTTGAATCGGTAGAGTCGGACGACTCTGACCCAGATGAACTTTTACTAGAGCTAGAACTTTTTAGTTTTTTTACGCCCCCTTGGGGGATGGGGGGAACCTCTCCCTTTGGACCTGTCCCGAGGGGAACCCTCCTTTTCTACAGTTGTTTTTGAAGGTAGCTTGGCGGTGACTGTCTTTTCCATCATCAGCATCTTTACATAGTCCCTCAGGGAATCCAGCTTTTTCTGCATTGACTCTAAAGCTGTTGAAGTCTGGAGCTCTGAAACGTTCAAGTTTTCGGCCACAGCCGTATTAATTTTCTGGGTTGGTGCTTTTGATACTGTTTGTGCAATGAGTCGACTCAGCTGGGTTGGTTCCGCTTCCAAAAGGTCTAGGTCTCCGGGGGTTAGTGAGACTGGTGTTTGTGAAAATTTTGGCACATTAACCGTAGGTGCCGGTGGTTCGGGTAAATCAGGGAGTAAAGTAGACGTCCCCGGTTCGCCTTCACCTTTTTGCAGAAAATTACCGTTTTGACCTTGTGGGAAGCTCCCCTCCGCCCTCTGAGTTTGCTCAAAATGTTCTCGGTGCTTAATGTGGGGGTGATAAATGTGGGGGGGGGGAGAAATCCTCTGGGGGTCCAAATCTTTTAATTTAGTTTTTAGACTTATGTAGCTTTCTACTATTCCTTTTAATATAAGGCTTTTTTTTTCAAAACTTTGTTTTGTGTTTTGCCAGAATTATAATTATAGTTTTAATTTGACAAAAAGGTATTTTAGAAGGTGATTTATGATTTTTTTCTACAATTTTTTTAGGTTTACTTATTAAAGCAAACAAATTTTAAATATATATTATCAGTTTATTTTTAGGCATTTTAACTATAACTTTTATAAAATACAATAATTACAGCCAAAAATTGTATGCCAGCCGTTTAGCTGATAAGGGCTGCTTATAATTAAATACTTACTATTTTTGTGGAGAACAAACATATTTTAAATAATCTCCATAGCAATTTTCATTTAAAAAACACTTAAAAAAGTGACAATTATTCTTACCTAAATATATAAAAATCTAAATCTTTAGATAACAGATTTTTTTAATATCTTATAACACATGTTATCTTTTTAATGAATTTTGATTTATTAAACGTGAACTTTTTCTTTTGCACTTTTTAATTAAACTAATCATCCACCTGTCTAACCATTGCACAAAAATATAACTTTTTTAAAAAGCTAACTATTGCAACACATAACACGCCTAAAAAGATTACATGTGTCTAAGTCAGATTTTGGTGAAATTAGCGAAACTATAGTCTATACAAAAATGATGCGGACTGACGACAAAATTCGAACTTTGAAATGTTAGATATCCATAACGGAGTTTAGAATATGTGCGGGACATAGTGATCGACCGGGGCAGAATTTTTGCTGATGCCGGGACCGGGGCCGGGGTAGAGAAATTTGAATTTGCCGGGGCCGGGGCCGGGGCAGGCGAAAAATTAAGCATAATTTGTAATTTTGGTCATTTTTTTCAAATAAAAATCAACATTTGTACTGTTAATTATTTGGTTTATGTAATGAATAGTCACATTTTAGAATTTAAGTACTTTGTGAGTAAAAAACTTATTTTTTATTACACAAAAGTTTTTTTTTCTAAGCAGAACAAAATTTTTATTTCCATATTTCAATTTTTTTAAACCTAAATTATTATTATATTTACATAATATATGTACATTTTTACGTAATTATTAGCAGTATATTCTTGTTTAAAGCAATATTATACTTAATCGCAAACCATTTTTGTTACTTTTAAAAAATGCTTTAAAAATAGAGCAAACCATTTATGTTACTTTTAAAGAATGCTTTACAAATATGTAGAGGAAGAGTTAAAATACTTACAAGGAGCATGTTTTGCTCAGCAAAGAAAAACGTGGTAAAGAAACTAAAATCAAAACTGGGTACAAGTAACAAAAATATTTCACAATAACAAAATCTCTTCAAAACAAAAACAAAACAAAAAAATTTTTTGATTATATATGGTATTTTCTGATGGTTTTGCACTGTCATCTATTTAAAAAATAAATTTTGTACAAAAATGTGTATTAGAATAAAAACCTAAAAGTGTGGTAAAAATTAAATTTTTATCTTCGATGTCGATTATTTTTTACCCTGCGTTTTAACACTTGTAACTGTTGTTTTGTCCAAATATTATTAGACCTTTTAAATAAGGCCGAAATAGGGCTTTTTAAATAAGTTTTACTTGAGCAATGTATTTCTTGCTTTGAAAATTTTTGTGATAATATAAAAAATATTTTAGAAAAAATCGTTTTATTTTTAACTTTATTTTGACACACTAATTGCAAATTTTAGCAAAGTATTTGTCGAGATATTAGTGTTTTATTTTTGAAAAGCTGAGATTTTTACCTCATTTTTGGTGAATCGTGGGAAACGAAAAACCATATTCAACAAACATGACAGGTATTGTATAAAATTAACTTTTTTGTGTTTTTTTTTTGTAGAAACAAAAAAATCTGTTGAAACATTAAAATGACGCTTTTTTATCTTTTACATAAAAATTTACATGAGATAGCATAGCTACAAGAGACTTCAGTATTTATCTATATGCCAAAAATTTGACATCCGTTTTTTCTTTCTTATACTTCACAAAAATACAGTAAAAATCGCAGGGTTTTTTTACTAAAACACTATGGCCGAAACAAAACTGATGCGGACTGGCGACAAAACTTGAACTTTGAAAGATCATATCTCCATAACGCGGAGCAGAATATGCACGGGACATATATCAGAGCATAGCTCAGACTTTTGGCCATTTTTTGAAAAGGTTAGAAAAAAATGTTTTTCTAAATAACCTGGTCCAAAACAACACAAAGCTTTTTTGTTAGTATGAGATAAGAAACGCCGCTCAGTATGCTGTTAAAACATACTTTTTCCAATTTTTTCTGAAAATTTTAGCAAAATCGGATGTCTAATTTTTTATGATGCGTTGAAAGCGCGCGGTTTTCGCCATTTTTAGCCAAATTAATACACTGCAAAAAAGATACGTTTTGTGTTTTGATTTGCTTCCTGCTCAACGTGTGTACAATTTTGATCATATTGTTATACATCAAATGTCCACCGTTTTTTATTTCTTACTTTTGACATAAATTTTTTTTGGGGGGTTGACCCCCGGGGGATAGGGGGCCAAACACAAATGCCAAAAATTTTTTTCAACATTTTTTTAAAACCATTAAAAATGTAAAATTTATCGCATATGACGAATTTTAATATATAGTTTGTGTAAAAAACCTAATATTAAACTTACAATTAACTGTCAAAAATGATGAATTTAAAAATTGGAAGCATTCCAAGCCCGTATGCTGCCAGCTGCAAACTTTTAAATTGAAAACTTTTCCAAAAAATAGGCCTTAAAAGTTCATTTTTTTCAAATTTCTAGGTTATTTTGTTAGAAAAACATATTTTCAAAGTTAAAATCCTATTAAAATTGCCAAATATTTTAGCTAAAAAATGATCTTTTTTAAGTGTTTTTTTACTTGCGAACATGTTTTCCCGTTTGTCAACACAAAAATAAATTTCTAATAACTGTGTCTCCCAACTTTTGGCAATATCCAAAGGTAATTTTTGAAGTAATGCTATTTTTCGTGTAAAAAGGTTTGAAACCGCGATCTGGTTTGAATTGCGCCATTTTAACTGCCGATCAGTCAATAAAATGCATCAAATATGACGTAATGACAAAAATTTGCATAGCGTAAGGAGGTATTTTCGAGTTTTAATGAAAATCTATTTTGCGTTTTCATGAGGTTTTTTTGACCTTTTTTTAATAAAATCAAAATAATAGAAAAAATTTAAAAATAATCTTCTAAAGTTTTTTATTCTGGTAAAAGTTTTAAATTTAGAGATTTGCTGCTGCCAGCATACGAGCTTATATAAATATCGGCCAATGCTTATAAAACTTGGTATCAACAATCGTAAAGATATTAACAGGCTTATAGAATTTTGCAAAAAGTAATAAGAGTATAGAAAAAATTTAACCTTAAGACTTTGCTATTTTGTATTGCTAATTTTAACTTGATTTACCAAATTTTTTAAAATTCTCATTCACCAGCTATAGATCCGTGATGGATCACGCCATTCATCCCGGGATGGGATGGTGCTGTTGACCCGAGAGGGGCGGGATGTTCTTCGGTTATCAGTTCAAATATTACCTGGAGGCATATATATCTTTTGCACATGCATTAATAATATTATGATGTCAAAGTATTATTTGGCTACATGCCAATTATAATATAATAGGTTTTGAAATCACAATATTTTGGAACCTTTGTGCACATGTTATTACATATATATATAGTTTTATTTTAATCAAATCGGTCTTTTTCGGCAAACCCTTTTATGTACGGCTAATTTTTGTATAAAAGCAGAAGTTTCTAATCGCAAGATTTGCTATATTTAACGACTATACCGTATTTTTCTACGATTAATATTATAATAAAAAAATATTTTTTTCTCTTACTACCATGAATACCAACGAAGCCAGTAGCAGCGTGGCACGGAAGTCCACCGTTCTAGTTTCGCCGATGGACATCATCCAATCTGCAAGTCAGGGACCGGCCATTCACCTGCATGGAGTAGCCGCCGACGACGGCCGGTCCAAGTCAGCGCCGCCGGAAACAACCTTTCCAACAACAGAAGCAATGGTAAACAAGGACGGCGCAGCCCTAGAGGCACAGCGCGATGAAGATGAAACCGTAGGGAAAGAGGGGGAAGGGGGGGGATAGGTGAACAGCGCGCAAGAAACGTAGGCGGAACGGGAGCGAGGATAGCACGGTATAGCAATTTATCTGGCAAATTTCTTATTCTGATACGTTTCAAATTTTATAAAATGTAATAAAAACTTTAATTCGGCTGCAACACCTTATAATTAAAAATATTAGTTTTATTTAACTTAACCTTTTTTGTGTGGTCAGGCCGTTTTTTTTCTCCAGCCCTCTTTCTTTGGTTTTGAAAACCTTCATTTATCATATAACACTTCGAAAAAGTGAGTATAACTCTGCTTTAATATATTTATATAATTTTTTCTTCATCTGTTTCAAAATTGTGCTAAAATATCAGCTTTACAATCCGATAAAAATGCTGAAATTTTCAAATTCGTGGGCGCAACCATCATAAACGCACGGAAAATAACCCAAATAAATTCCAAAATCTGGTTTTCAAAGTGCAAATGAACTTTTTCCAGAGTTGTGCGAGTCGCTAATCCTTGCCTAATTCAAGTTTTTAATAGCCAGCAGCCCTTTTTGGTGCCATACAAACTTTTTATAACTTCTTCGAACTGGATTCTCCATCGTTTTTTATCGGTTCTACTGATTCTGTGACTCTTCTTCACGTAATTAACAGCTTTTTCGTGTAGTAAGGCGAGTTTTCAAAGCCCCTACTGAACTCATTCACGTGCCCCCCAGCCCTTTTGCGTGTTGTAGGGTGTGCTCTTGAAGCCCCTACTGGACTCATCCGCAACCTCCCCTGTTTTTTATTGCTGCTCCACTTATCGACAGGAAAGTCGAATTTTCGCATTTATTTATTACGTGATGTCAACTTCTGATGACTCAGCATCAACTATTATAGACAGCTCAATAATGGACACTTGCGTTTCTTGCAAAAAACCCGCCGGAGAATTGCATGTATCTTACATTCAATGCTTTAACTGTGAAGAGGTATTCCATTTCAAATGCTTAGGTCTAAGCAATTTTAAACCTAATGCCTCAACTAAGCAGTTGTTGGATCTTCCGGGCCATCATTTCCGGTTTTTCTGCGAGAAAACAGCGTGCTCATTACCACCTATGAGAGTATCGCCTCGTAAGTTTTCCACGTCATCGGAAAACCCAATATCATGTGAAGAACTATCTGGTGAAATCGCTCAAAACGGGATAGCCATTAGCCAGATAAAAGCGAATTTAGCCAAAAACATTCCGGAAATCGTTAGCCAATTGAACAGCTTGGCAAAACAAATCGATAAAATATCTAAATCCAGCGTATCGATGTCAGACAGTACATCCTACGCAGCGGCCGTAAAAAAAGGGATTAATCCCTCAGAAGCACCAGTTTACTATGCTGTTAAGGAAGTACTCAGTGAAAAAGAAATGAAGTGCCAGCTGATTTTGTCAAACTTTCCAGAAACTTCCGGTGAAACCCTTACAAATCTGTTAAATAATCTCAAAGATTTGTTTGCTAGCCTAAATTTAGACGACCACTGGAAACATGTGATGAGTGCAGAACGGCTTGGTAGACCCCGGGATAGCTCTAGATATGAGTCATCAAGTGCAGAAAAAAAACCGCGCTTGGTTAAAATTTCTATGATGAATCACACAGGACAAGGACATTTATGCGCAAGAAACTTGCTGGAAGCTTACACGCAAATTTTTAAATTACCTGAAAGCAACCTTAGAGCCAAGGGTCTTTTCATGCGGGCGTCTATGCCCTTTGAGCAAAGAAAAGAGTTCAGCGCCTACAGAGACCTGCGTCGAAAAGCGTTTATCAAAAATTGTGAACTACGTGATAATGGTAATACCAGCGTAAGCTACTCTGTCCGTAAAAACCGCAAAGGAGACTATATTTTCGCCAAATATGTATATAATGATAGCACTGGGCGGTGGGTTCTTTCCGAAAAGGAAAATACTTTAAAATCCTAACGGGAGAGATCACACCTATTATAAGATGTCAAAAATCAAATAATTTAAATTATTTAAATTGCATATATGCAAATGTGCGCAGTATATACAGTTTCGAAAATCGCAACTTACTTGAAAATTTACTTAATGAAAACGATTATAAAATCTTAGTTTTCACTGAAACATGGCTAAAGCCTGAAATTACTGACAAAATGCTTAGTGCTAAACATAAATATAATATTTTTCGCAAGGACCGGCCTAAAAAAGTAGGCGGCGGCGTTGCCATATTTGTGCAACAAGATATTAAAGTTCGTAAAATTTTTATACCGGAAAAGTTTGATTCCCTTGAGCTTATTGCAATAGATTTGCTTGGGGATAGCCCAAGTAGAATTGTAAGCTTTTATAGACCTCCTAACAGTGACAATGATTATTGCAAATTGTTCTGTGAGCTTTTATCAAACCTGACCGATACAAAATTTCCCGTTATATTATGCGGGGATTTTAATATCCCTAATAATTTTTGGCGTAACAGTGTTTGTGATAATAAAATTTCATCTATTTTTTCAAAAGTTTTAAACGAAAAATCTTATACTCAACTGGTTTCCGAACCCACCCGAGGTCACAATTTTTTAGATTTAATTTTTTGTAATGAGGAGTTACATGTTTCTAACATTAAAGTTAATGAACCTCTTTTTAACAGCGATCACAACAGTATAGAATTTTTGTGTCGATCGCCAGGTACCGTAGAAACAGTTAATAATTCGGAAAGTTTTTATAATTTTAAACAAGCTAATTGGGAACAAATGAACGCTTACTTAAAATCAATTGATTTTTGTGGTCTTTTTCAGGCTAGCGCATCAGCTGAAACTCATTGGAAGATTATAAGTTCGCACATAGAAAAAGCAATTGATTTATTTGTACCTGTAAGGCAAAAAATTAATAACCACAAAAAGCGTATCTACCCAAAATATGTTCGAAGTATTATGATTAAAAAGAAAAAACTTTGGAAAAACCGTAATAATTTAGAAAGTAAAGCTGAATACAATAAACTAAATAAACTTTTTCAAAAAGAAGTAACAAAAGTTAATGAACGGCGAGAAAATAAAATACTTAAAAGCAATGACAAAAACCGTTTATTTAGTTTTGTTAAAAATTTGCGTAAAGGGCAAGCTACCGAAATATTACCACCTCTACAAAAACCTGATGGAAGTTTAGCAACTGAACCTAGAGATCAATGTGAAGTTTTGAACTTAGCTTTTTGTGATAATTTCACAGAAGACAATAATAAACCTGAAAAATTGTCCTCTAAAATTTCCCAAAATGTTAAACTAAGTAATATAAAGTTCACGCCGCAAATTGTACTTAAAGCCCTAAAGAAACAAAAAAATAAAACCGGTAGGACCCCAGATAGTTTACCACCTATAGTATTTCGAAATTTAGCTAGTTCACTTGCCGATCCACTTACATCGATTTTTGAAGTTTCATTTAGAACCCACAGTCTCCCATTCTCTTGGTTAACAGCTGAAGTTATTGCAATTTTTAAAAAAGGGTGCTCTAGTATAGCAAAAAACTACCGTCCAATTTCTTTAACTTGCATCGCCTGCAAGGTTATGGAAACTTGTATCAGCGATCAACTTCTAAATTATTTAAAAATAAACAAACTTATCTCAAAAGACCAACATGGCTTTTTAAGAAAGCGTTCAACTTGTTCTCTTCTACTAGAGTCAATAAATGATTGGGTTAAAGCCATAGACAAAGGATTTCTTATAGATACAGTGTTTATTGATTTTAGTAAGGCCTTTGACTCCGTTTGTCATACTAAACTTATTTCTAAGCTTCAAGCTTATGGAATCACTGGAGACCTATTGAGTTGGATAACTGCGTTTTTAAGTAACAGAACACAAAAGGTAGTAATGGGTAAGAACAGTTCCACAGAATGCAAAGTTATATCCGGCGTTCCACAAGGAACTGTTCTTGGACCTTTGCTATTTCTTTTGTTTATTAATGATTTGCCAGAGGAGCTAAAAGAGTTTAATGTCACATGCAAATTATTTGCTGATGACGTTAAGCTCTATGAGACTAGAAAAAAATCAGAACAATCGACTAACCTTCAAGCTGCAATTAATAAATTAATATCTTGGGCACAAAAATGGCAATTAACTATTGCCGAGGAAAATGTAGCACATTATATTTTGGTCATGGTAATCCTGAAATACCTATTTTTATAAATAATCAAAAACTAAAAACGGCTAAAGAAGCTAGAGATCTTGGTGTCCAAATCTCATCTAACTTAAAATCTGCAGATCATTGTAACACTATTTCAAAAAAAGCGTTAGCCATAGTTAACATGATTTTTCGTTGTTTTCAGACTAAAAATATATCGGCTTTAATCACATCCTACAAAGCATTCGCTCGGCCTATACTTGAATACTGTTGCCAGGTTTGGTCACCTTATTTATATAAGGATATTGATACAGTTGAGAAGGTCCAACGATACTTTACTAGGAGAATATTTGCAAGGTGTGGTCTTTCTCTATCCAATAGTTACTTAAAAAGATTAAATTTTCTTAATTTAGAACCTCTTGAAGTGAGGAGAATTAAATTTGATGTTAAGTGATGGGGATATGGTATAATAAACAAATTAAACGATCTTAACTTTGATGTACTTCTTTAGCGTTGGCTAGTTTCAGCAGAACTATAGAGCTACCAAAAACCAAAGACACACAGCGCAAGTAGCTCTAGAACGCTAAATAGAATCTCTCCTCAAGAAGAGGAAGCCCAAAGTAAATGTCAAAAAAGTATAAAGAAGAAATATCGGAATAAATACTAAATGTAGACACAGGAGAAGCCTCGGCTCGGGTCTCTCCCTTTATCTGAAATACGTCTAAATATGAGTATATGTTAGACATTTTTTTAACATGATATGTAAAACTTCAATAGTCATATTATCAGCCAGAAAGTATGTACATAATGTATAATACACAAACTTTGCAAAATATTCTCCCTTTCCTTATTTTGGGATTTATTAAATTAGTTGTCATAAGACTTGAAATATAATATAATATAAAATAACTTATAATTTATATATAAATAACGGAATCAAAAATATAATAAAGGTTTCATTCATTCATTCAAAGAAAAGAAAATTTATTTTATTTTAGTCAGACAAGCAAAAAAGCCATACAACAAACAAACTAGAGAACGTGAATGAAAGAGAAAAAGTTTATATTTCTATTAAGACAAATCTAATTAACAAGCAAACATTAATTTTTTAGCAAAAAACAAAGCAACAAAGTATTAAAAAAAAAAAAACACATACGCTTGGAATCTCATTTCTCTAAAAAATTATCAACAAGCTCAATATATTAAAAGCCAAAAATATCCAACTATTAATAATATTTCCAATTTATTTCAGTCTTTTAATTACCATCAATTTAAATCTATTTAATAGTATAGTAGAATTAGATCATATAGACACAGAAAGAGCCACGCACGCACGCACGCACGCACGCACGCACGCACACGCACGCACGCACGCAGCACGCACGCAGCACGCACGCACGCACGCACGCACGCACGCACGCACGCACACGCACGCACGCACGCACGCACGCACGCACGCACGCACGCACCCACGCACCCACGCACGCACGCACGCACGCGCACGCACGCACACGCACGCACGCACGCACGCACGCACGCACGCACGCACGCACGAACGCACGCACGCACGCACGCACGCACGCACGCACGCACGCACGCACGCACGCCAAAATTATTTTAAATAGTCTCTATTTCAGGCTTCGTAAATCTTGACATAAGCCTCAATCTCAACCTTCTTCGTCAGAATATTTTAAACAATTTAAGCCCCTTTCAGACTAGTCAAAGGGTTTTAGGAATCTTACAATCTTCTTCATTACGAAAACTTTTTAAAAAAATATAAAATAGCAAACGCTTTAAGGAAAAAAAACCGGAGTTTAATATATTTTAAACTAAGAAAACACCAATCTAGTGAAACTATATATTTTAAAAAATATATACTAAATCGATATTCATAATCTTAAAATTAAAATCAAGTTCGCAATATTAAAATACACTTTCCTTTTTTACTTTATTTTTTTTTTAAATTTTAAAAATTTAGCAGCCAAAAAGCTTTTAAATACAAAAGCCTAAAAATCTCTATAGCCGTTTTAAGCGTCACATCTCAAACCCTTTAAGATTCAATAGAATACAAGTTGCACAGTAGAGTTTCAAAAAATAAGAAATCTAAAGAATAACAATATTAACTTTAGATCTTAGTTAAAATATTATTTTCTTATAAATAGCACCGTATTTTCTAATTATATTTACATATAAACACGCATAAGAAAAATAAAGAATATTAGTATTCTGCCCTTTAAGCCACTATAAACACAAAATAAAATATATTATATCAAAAACATAAAATATTTAATCAATCCATAGAGCAAGTCGAGGTCCGAAAAATAACTCTTAATTTCATTATTACATTTCATACCCTGTAAAGGAAAGAAAAAGCCTTTGCCACGTAAGTGCAGTGAAGATACCGTCAGAGTCTGAGCCGTAAAGCTCAAATTATTTTGAATCTTGAATCATTATTTATAAAAAGTTTAGGTATTATTATGATATTTACTACAATAAACTTCACAAATTAAATGCAGAAACAATTTTGCAGAGTAAATAATACAGAAACAAATAAAAATACAGCTCAATTCAATTTGCATTTCCTTAACCAATTCACTTAAGTTTTCAAGAACGAGTGAAAATAAAGTCAATCCTAAAGAGAAACCAATAAAAAAGACGAAATCAAAAAAATAGAAAATATATACAAAAAGAATCGTAGCTAATAATAAAACAGAATATAAATTTTTAAGAAAGAAAAAAAGACACAACCAGCAAGATTTTCACCTTGTGCGTTTTTGCTACAATTTTAATTTGCTAATTATTCGTCTTAAGATAGCAATATAAAAACATTTTCCTCTTTCACTATAAAAGTTTTTTATTTTTTTTTTTTTATTGATTTTTTAGTTTTTCTGATTAAAATAAAAATAAAAATTAACAGTTTGCTAGTTTTTAACTAAAGCGAGTGAAAGCACTTCATTAATTCCATGACACTTTTTTTATATATAGTATATTATAAAAGTTTTTTTTATTGTATATTATAATTTGTAACTATACAAAACAAAAAAAAAACACAAAAAAAAAAAGGAAAGAAAACAAAACGGGTCATATCAAACAACTCGCTCAAAAGAACAAAAAAAACATATCAAAAACAAAAAAAAGAACAAAACAAAAGACCACAAACAAAGAAAAAAGGAGAGAAACACACAGAGCCCAAAAACACAGCTATAAATCTAAAATATCAAACGAAATAAAAAAACAAAAGCCAACACGAAAGAAACCAATATAGCATAAGCAAAAAAATAGCATCAAAAATACAACCCCAAAACAGCCCACAAAAAAAGCACAAAAAGAAATAAACCATATCCCAACAACCCACAATCTCACCAGAGAAAAAAAAAATAAAACAAAGAGAAAGACCACACCGCAAATACCCAAAATATCCAAATAAAATCAATATCCATAAAAAACCAAACCACAAAAAAAGAGCCAGAAAAATAAGGGAAAAGCCAATATACAAAAACAACAAAAACAAACACAACCAAAAGACAAACCAAAAAAAAACACAAACCAGCCACTAAATATAAAAAAACAAACCAACCAAAAATAACTTTACATTTTTCCTCGGCAATAGTTAATTGCCATTTTTGTGCCCAAGATATTAATTTGTTAATTGCAGCTTGAAGGTTAGACGATTTATCCAATTTTTTCTAGTCTCATAGAGCTTAACATCATTAGCAAAAAATTTGAATGTGACATTAAACTCTTTTAGCTCCTCTGGCAAATCATTAATAAACAAAAGAAATAGCAAAGGTCCAAGAACAGTTCCTTGTGGAACGCCGGATATAACTTTGCATTCTGTGGAACTGTTCTTACCCATTACTACCTTTTGTGTTCTGTTACTTAAAAACGCAGTTATCCAACTCAATAGGTCTCCAGTGATTCCATAAGCTTGAAGCTTAGAAATAAGTTTAGTATGACAAACGGAGTCAAAGGCCTTACTAAAATCAATAAACACTGTATCTATAAGAAATCCTTTGTCTATGGCTTTAACCCAATCATTTATTGACTCTAGTAGAAGAGAACAAGTTGAACGCTTTCTTAAAAAGCCATGTTGGTCTTTTGAGATAAGTTTGTTTATTTTTAAATAATTTAGAAGTTGATCGCTGATACAAGTTTCCATAACCTTGCAGGCGATGCAAGTTAAAGAAATTGGACGGTAGTTTTTTGCTATACTAGAGCACCCTTTTTTAAAAATTGCAATAACTTCAGCTGTTAACCAAGAGAATGGGAGACTGTGGGTTCTAAATGAAACTTCAAAAACCGATGTAAGTGGATCGGCAAGTGAACTAGCTAAATTTCGAAATACTATAGGTGGTAAACTATCTGGGGTCCTACCGGTTTTATTTTTTTGTTTCTTTAGGGCTTTAAGTACAATTTGCGGCGTGAACTTTATATTACTTAGTTTAACATTTTGGGAAATTTTAGAGGACAATTTTTCAGGTTTATTATTGTCTTCTGTGAAATTATCACAAAAAGCTAAGTTCAAAACTTCACATTGATCTCTAGGTTCAGTTGCTAAACTTCCATCAGGTTTTTGTAGAGGTGGTAATATTTTGGTGGCTTGCCCTTTACGCAAATTTTTAACAAAACTAAATAAACGGTTTTTGTCATTGCTTTTAAGTATTTTATTTTCACGCCGTTCATTTACTTTTGTTACTTCTTTTTGAAAAAGTTTATTTAGTTTATTGTATTCAGCTTTACTTTCTAAATTATTACGGTTTTTCCAAAGTTTTTTGTTTTTAATCATAATACTTCAAACATATTTTGGGTAGATACGCTTTTTGTGGTTATTAATTTTTTGCCTTACAGGTACAAATAAATCAATTGCTTTTTCTATGTGCGACCTTATAATCTTCCAATGAGTTTCAGCTGATGCGCTAGCCTGAAAAAGACCACAAAAATCAATTGATTTTAAGTAAGCGTTCATTTGTTCCCAATTAGCTTGTTTAAAATCATAAAAACTTTCCGAATTATTAACTGTTTCTACGGTACCTGGCGATCGACACAAAAATTCTATACTGTTGTGATCGCTGTTAAAAAGAGGTTCATTAACTTTAATGTTAGAAACATGTAACTCCTCATTACAAAAAATTAAATCTAAAAAATTGTGACCTCGGGTGGGTTCGGAAACCAGTTGAGTATAAGATTTTTCGTTTAAAACTTTTGAAAAAATAGATGAAATTTTATTATCACAAACACTGTTACGCCAAAAATTATTAGGGATATTAAAATCCCCGCATAATATAACGGGAAATTTTGTATCGGTCAGGTTTGATAAAAGCTCACAGAACAATTTGCAATAATCATTGTCACTGTTAGGAGGTCTATAAAAGCTTACAATTCTACTTGGGCTATCCCCAAGCAAATCTATTGCAATAAGCTCAAGGGAATCAAACTTTTCCGGTATAAAAATTTTACGAACTTTAATATCTTGTTGCACAAATATGGCAACGCCGCCGCCTACTTTTTTAGGCCGGTCCTTGCGAAAAATATTATATTTATGTTTAGCACTAAGCATTTTGTCAGTAATTTCAGGCTTTAGCCATGTTTCAGTGAAAACTAAGATTTTATAGTCGTTTTCATTAAGTAAATTTTCAAGTAAGTTGCGATTTTCGAAACTGTATATACTGCGCACATTCGCATATATGCAATTTAAATAATTTAAATTATTTGATTTTTGACATCTTATAATAGGTGTGATCTCTCCCGTTAGGATTTTAAAGTATTTTCCTTTTCGGAAAGAACCCACCGCCCAGTGCTATCATTATATACATATTTGGCGAAAATATAGTCTCCTTTGCGGTTTTTACGGACAGAGTAGCTTACGCTGGTATTACCATTATCACGTAGTTCACAATTTTTGATAAACGCTTTTCGACGCAGGTCTCTGTAGGCGCTGAACTCTTTTCTTTGCTTAAAGGGCATAGACGCCCGTAAAAAAATGGCTCTGGGGTTGTTTTTATTTAGGTAAAAGAAAAAATTACGTCTAGCCATCATCAAGCTCCTTACGTAACCTTGTCCTCCGGTGTTATTCATAGAAAATTTAACCAAGCGCGGTATTTTTTTCTGTACTTGATGACTCATATCTAAAGTATACCGGTCTACCAAGCCGCTTCTGCATTTATCACATGTTTTCCAGACGTAGTCTTGAATTTAGGCTAGCAAAACAAATCTTTTAGATTATTTAACAAATTTGTAAGGGTTTCACCGGAAGTTTCTGGAAAGTTTGACGCACCATCAGCTGGCACTTCATTTCTTTT
>JASAMX010008182.1:0-21694 GCA_030248175.1 Microlaimidae sp. YZB2_3
AAATTTTAAAAAATTTCCTCGCGCTTCACTCCGCTCAACGCTCGACACTTATATACCTTTTTTTACAACATTTAAGTGATGTTTTTATTGAATTTTAAAGACAATTTATGAAATTTTTTTTTTCGTGCTGTCGATTTTTATTGCTATGCCTTTTTAAACCTACCTAAAAATTTTTCAAGTTTAACTTTGCAAATAACAGCAAAAAGAATCACTTAGCGCGAAGCGCAAAATTTTTTTACCCTTTTTAATGTCTTTTTTACGGTATTTTGAAAATTTGGAGTACAACCCCCCTTTCGAAAAATTTGTATGGAGTACAACCCCCCTTTCCGAAATCCTGGCTACGCCCCTGCGCTCTGCCCACCTATGGGTTTAAGCCCACCCCCCTACTCCGGACCCACTTGCCCATGTATGGATCCCCAAGTTTTTTTAGGGAGGCCAAAGGTCAACCCTGGGTAGACTAGTTTGAATTCTAAAGGGAATCTGGGGTCCTGTTTCTCAAAAAAGTTACATCATTTATTTAAGTTTTTTAGCACTAATATAGAATATTATACACTAAAATAGGCTAATTAAGTATAAAAAGTGTACAAAAAAGTTTTTTTTTACTACAAAGTCGTGTTTGTGATAGTATATTTTGACCAAGATTTAAAATTTAGAATTCTGAAATGGGGTTGGTAGGATGTTGAAATAAAAAAATTGAATTAGAACGGAAGGAGGCTCCCATATGGTTTTAGGGGAGGGGACTTGGATATGAATATGAATTTGATATGATATGAATTTTAAGACTTGGACTTGGACTTTAGTTCTTACCCATGGAAATTATACTATTTATATATCCAACCAATTCCGGATTCCCTGTATAAATTGTGATTATCAATAATGCTTAATTATAAAGATAATAATTTTAGCTCGAGATATTCAGAAGTGGGAGTACGTGCCGCTTGGACCCTTTTTGAGTAAAAGCATTGGTACTACTATTTCACCTTGGGTGGTAACTATGGAAGCTCTCAAACCCTTTTTTGTTGAAAATGTTGATCAAGTATAGTTATTCTATTGTATTAGTTTTGCCTTTTATGTATTTTTGTTTGTGTGATTTTTGTTCAGTAATTACATTTTTAGTTATAATTTCTTGTAATTTATAACTAAATCTACAAGTCTAGTCTATTAGGCTGAGTTTAAGTGTGTGTGTGTAACCGTTCGTTTTCTGTCGAAGAAAAAGTCAATAACAACAAGAAATAAAGAAATAGAATAAAGAATAACGTGCAAACTAAAAGAAATTGTCAGTAGTAATGTAATCAATCATATAATAACAAATACCAAAGAATATTACATTTAAAGCTAAAGGTTAAATCTTTTAGGTTGAGTTTAAAGTTGTAATCGCTCTCCGTCAAGAATAGATAAATAATAAAAACAAAAAAATACAGAATGAACGTGCAAACTGAGAAAAATAAAAAAAAGAAATTGTCAGTGCTAAAATGTAGAACTCATTATAATGGAGTTTTCATGTTTTTTTGTGAGCGTGAAATTTCTAAAAGAATAAATGGTTGGTTGCTTGATGATCACTCTACTATTTTCATTATTATGAAATTTATGGTTAGTATAATACCAGGGGCGTAGCCAGGATTTCGGAAAGGGGGGGGGGGGGTTGTACTCCATACAAATTTTTCAAAAGGGGGGGGGGGTTGTAGGGGGTTGTACGCCAAATTTTCAAAATACCGTAAAAAAGACATTAAAAAAGGGTAAAAATTTTTGCGCTTCGCGCTAGGTGATTCTTTTTGTTGTTATTTGCATTGTTTTTTTAAGTTAAACTTGAAAAATTTCCGGTTTAAAAAGGTATAACATTAAAAATCGTGCGATAGCACGAAAAAATTTTCTAAAATTGTCTTTGAAATTCAATAAAAACATCACTTAAATGTTGTAAAAAGGTATATAAATGTCGAGCGCTGAGCGGAGCGAAGCGCGAGGAAATTTTTTAAAATTGTTCTCTTTGGACCCCCAAATTTTTACCTCCGCCAATCCAAAAGGGGGGGTTGCCACCCCTACAACCCCCCCCCTGGCTACGCCCTTGTATAATACATAAATCATAGTTATTAGTGATGAGCGGAACTATAGATGTTTTTGGTCGGGTCTGTTAGGGGGGGGGGGGGTCCACCCATAAGTGAGCACGGTCGGGGAAGCTAGGGGGGGTGGTTACCTGGGGTAAATCGAATTTTGAATTCTAGGAGGGGGGTCCGGACCCCTCCTAGCTTTTTAGGGGGGTTGACCCAGGGTGCGAAATTTTGAAATCTAGTGGGGGGCAGGTGGGGTCCGGTGTCCAAAGCAAAACAGTTTTAAACCATAATAACTTTAATAGGGTCCACCCCCGGGTGGAAGGCCAAAATTTTTTAGGGAAGGGGTCCAGACCACCCTGGCTTTTTCGGGAGGGGGGGTTGACCCAGGGTGCGAGATTTCAAATTTAGGGTGGGGGAATCAGGGGGGTCCAATTTTTTAACAAAATTTTTTAAACTCAATAATTTAAGTGTTTTTAGGTCTAATATTGAATTTTACATAGTAAAACAGCTTATTTAGGCCTAAAAAGTGCATTTAAACACTGTTTTTAACTAAAAAACCGTGTTTTTGACAGTAAATAAAAAATATACTTGTAAATTGGTTGGGAGGCGGTCAGCCTCGCTACCCCTCTGGGCTCTGTCTCCCCCAAAAACATCTATGGGCGGAACTGCGGAACCCTCGGAACACTGGAACTGGAATTGAGATTTTCCAGAACAGGAACCCAAACCGAATTCTAAATTTTGCCCAGAACATCTGGAAGCGGAACTCCCTATCAAACTGCGAAACCCTCGGAATAATAGAAATTTCCCAAAAATCCGAAACAGAAACTGGAATTTCAAATTTTGCTTGGCACTATAAGTGAGAAAGGGGGGCAGTGTGGGGTCCAACCCTCTCCCTATCCTCAAAATTTTGGGACCCCCCCCCCTAGACGAAAATCTAGGGCCCCCCTCCCCCCTCCAAATTTTTGGATTTTTAACCCCTGACACCACCCCTAAATTTTGAAATCTGATCCCCTTCCCTCCCGCCTCCCCCCTTAGGAAAATTGTAGGTACTTTTTTATACTAAATTTTCTTCCAAAAACGTAAATTTTTAACACATAGTTCGGGAACGGGACACGAGGGTACTGGACATGAAGGTACTGGACACGAAGGTACTTGGCTTAAAAAAATCAGGACACCACAGACACAAACACACACAATACAAGAGAGGCTAAATCTCCAAAGCAACACAAGCAACTCCACGCAAAACAAGCAAAAGCAGCCACAAACAACCACTCAACCACAACACAACAACCGCACCAGAGGCCAAAAAGCAAACAACCACAACAACAACACACAACAAACACAACAGACAACACAACAAAACTAGAAAGCACTAAAACAACAAACCACACTAACACAGCAAAACCACAAGCAACACCCAAAAACCCAAAGCAAACAAAAGCACCAAAAAAGCAACAAGAAGAAAACTCCTCGCGGGCAGAGAACCCCCAACCACAACCCTCAACCTACCTACACAAAACACACACCAAACCCCGCTAGAAAACACAAAACACAAACACAACACTCACTCACACACAAAACACCCAAAAGACCCCAAACCCCGCAGCCACCCTCGAGAAGAGAGCAAGCGAGAAGCCAAGAAAAAACCAGAACAAAACCCACCAAAGAAACAACACACGAGCAAAAAAAAACAAAAAAAAACAACAGCCAATACCATACCACACCGCCAGCCAGCCAAAAGCAGAAATAACACCGAAGAGATAAAAAAAACCCCCAATAAACAACAAAAAACAACATTATTAAAAAAAACATAAACAAAATAAAAAAAAGACACAGAAATTAGAAGAAATTAAAAAAATTAAACAAAACCAAACAATACTTAAAACACAAACAGAAAAAAAGACAAGCAAACAAAACACAACCCAAAAAACCAAAAATACAAAACCAACAATCTCCAGATCACAACCCAAACAAAAAAAAACAAACCCACAACAACCTAAGCTAGACAAAAAACAAAAACACCACCAAATCATTACAAAATCCAAATACAAAAAAAAAACCCAAACAAAAAAACAAAAAAACACAACCACCAACACACAAAAACAAACACAAACAGCAAACTCCAAAACAAACCAAACACATATAAAAACCAAAAAAAAAAACCCAAAAATCACCACAAAACAAACATTCAATAAACAAAAACAAAAAATAAAAAAAAAAAGAACACAAAAACCAACCAAAACAAAAAAAACAGCCAAACAAAAAAACAACAAACACACCCCCCCTTGTGTCCAGTACCATCGTGTCCAGTACCCTCGTGTCCTAGAATCCATAATTCATGCTTTTACACCCTTTTTACATCAGACTAACGTTTTTATTCAATAAAATGTCGTATTATTCTATAAAAGAACAATTAATAATAAAGTTATTATGGTTCAAAACTGTTTTCCTTTAGACCAACTGTTTTTCTTTAGACACCGGACTCCCCCTCTAGATTTCAAAAATTTGCACCCCGGGTCGATTCCCCTAAAAAGCTAGGGGGTCTGCTGGACCCCCCGGGGACCATAAGTGGGCAGCCTCCCGGATTTGGGGGGTATGGTATAGCCGACCCCCGAAATTGGGGGGTGTTCAAAAAAATTTTTTGGGGTATACCTTAAATACCCCATTCTTAGCGTATTTAGTACTGGGACTCCCCAACTTTTGGGGGGGGGGTGTCTGGGGTACTCCTAAATTTTAGAGGGGGTGTCAGCTATAATCGGGATTTTTTTGGGGGGTATAACCTCCTCAACCCCCCTGCCCACCTATGTCTGCCCTCCCCTCAGAATTCAAAATTTGATTTACCCCAGGTAACCACTCCCCTAGCTGCCGGGACTGTACTCACCTATGCCTGGAACATCCGGAACCGAAACTGCCCATCACTAATAATTATTATATTATATGAAAACCGGACTTTTGGTTGAGTTGCTATGCTAATAACATTGTTGCATTGCAATATATAACTAAATTTTAATTTGTTTTCAAACAAAAATAAAAATAATTGTTATGTTTTTTGTTTTTAGAATCCGCGTCCGTTACCATATTTGTACCATGACGATCCTTATTCTTTGAACATCAATTTAGAAGTCTCCATAAAAGGTAGGTATGGAAAAAATGTAATTCCGGTTTTCTAAAATTTAAGTGCTAACGATTATAATCTTTTTTATTTTATTTATCATGGCGATGAAAAATTGGTGGAAATTGTTATTAGTATTATGGAATATGGAATAAGGGGGATCACGGCTTGACTTGATGCGTGCCCAAAATTGTTAATCCCCGATTTTAGGGAAATAACTACTCTACCTCGGTAAGTTTTAACAAAATTTGAAGTTAGTTGTGGGATTTTTGGGTCATCTCTCGACCTTCATTCTCCCCACCGATTTGAAAAATAAGTCGTAATATTCATTTTTTCATCGCTTAATAATTGATGGATTTTGTATTTGCATGATAAACTTTTTTGGTTTCAATATTAGTTTCATATTAATTAATACTATTAATTTATTATCATTTTACAGAATGGTGTAAATGACATGATTTTTCTAGAGCTTTTCTACTCTTAAGTTTGTATTTGCAGTTGGGATTAGGTTATTGAGTGTGATTTATTTATTTTTATTTAGTTTATAAAAGGAACATACAATCTCAGTGCGGTATTAACTTGCTTTATGTATGTTTCATGTTTTTGAATGAAATAAAATATAAACAAATAAATATAAAAAAATTTAGGAGAAAATATGTCTCAGGCTGTCTCGGTTTCCAAAACGAATTTTAAAGTAAGTAGATTTTACTAAGGTATACGAATTGGTAAACTACAAAGTCCTGTTTTGGGTGAGGAAACTAACCGAAAACTTAATCAAATAAATTTGACTAATCAACTCTTAAAATATTATTTTAATAATAGAAAAAATAATACTATTCCACTTTAAGTGAAAAATCCTAAATGAGTTCCACAGATGTTATTTTTGGGACTTTAATTTAAATTTTTTTTAAAAACCGTACTCCTCTACTCCCAGACCTGTGCATGGTCTGGAATTGCCCCTCCTCCCGCTTTATTGGAGGACTTGCGCCCCCTTGTTTAATTGCACTGCCTCTCCCCGCCTAAAATTAAAAAAGTACCTAAAAATTTATGGCGTCACTTTTGCTCTATTAAGACGCCAGCATCGTGATATTTTGCACCGTTTTTAGCTTATTTAAATGCATTTTAGACCTATTTTTAATGCATTTTAGACCTATTTTAACTTAAATTTCGCTTTTTTTGTCCCTTTTCTTTCTTTTTTCCTTCTTTTTTCTCTTTTCCTTTTTTTTTCTCTTTCTCCCCTGCTTGCCCTCCCGTTTCAAAAAAGTTGCCCCTCCTCGTGCCCCCCCGTGTTGGAATTGCCCCCCCAATAAAATCCCCGGGGGCAGTGCACAGGTCCCCTCCGAAATTTGAAATCGAAATTTTAAAAATAAAGAAAACATTTTTTTCTTGTTAAAATATTGTTTTCAAGAATCGCCGATAATCTACTATAGTGTTACAACGAAATTTTTCCGTAACATTTTTGAAGAAAAGAACTCTGTTCAACAACCAAAAATCTATGTAAGGTAATGTATAAGAGTATAAAATAATTTTTTTAGCATTTATACTGGACCTTAAAACAGCAATTAGCTCATCATACTTCAAACGGATGCAACATTCAACCTGGGGATCTCTTGGGATCTGGGACTGTATCTGGACCAGTAAAATTTTTACTGTTTTTTTTTAATTTAAAACTAAAAACGTAAAATTGGACCTGGTCTTGAGTTTTCCTTAAAACAAACAAAATTTTATGAGTATTATTAGTGTATGTACTTTATTTAAAAATAAAGTAATAATTTTTTTATTTCTTGTTAACAGTTTTTTCAAAGCTGGTTATTTTTTATATTGCGCATCACCGTAGATTGAAAATGGCGCCACTAACGCATGATTTTAAGTGAAGGCACTGCGCGTGGTTTTAATTGATACCTAATATTCTGCTTGCTTGCTCTCCTTTATTGATTTGTAAGATGTTAGCGTTAAAGAAATAATTGTAGGATGAAGAATATGAATTACAAAGTTTATCCTTGCGAAACAATTTTTGTTATAGCAAACAATTTTTTTTTTTCAAAAATTATCATTACCAAAACGATCCGCAGCAGTAAGTTAACACTGTACACTTCATTATTATTTCCAAAAGCATTCCAATCAAGAAGAATTGGTTTTCATAGTTATATAATATTATATTGTATTTTTTTATGATAAGTAAAAAAATGGAAGCTTTTAAATTTAAGACAGAAGGTAGTTACGGCAGTCTGCTGGAATTGTGTTGGAAAGGCACAAAACCGTTACACTTAGGAAATGGAATAACGCGAAAGTTTCTGGAAGACGGAGATGAAGTCACTATGACGGGTAATTATTGACTATTTTTAATGCTTCAGAAGAAGATGAGCATAGGAGATCACGGTTTGGGAATCGAGGGTCGTAGTTTCTGTATAAATAGCACTTTAAATTCTAGGGGGGAGTTTACAAGGGACCTTTAACCCTAAATTTAATTAGATTTAAATAAATGAAAATATCACTATTTTTTTTAATTTGCAAGGATTTACACTTAGTATAATATAGGCGGCTTTCGGAATTTTTTTGGGCGAAAAACAAAATTAGTTTAGGAGAAAAAATAGAGGGATATAAAATAAACGGTTATTTTTAAATTTTTAAATTTTAAAAATAACCGTTTTAATCATTACAGTTGTAAAACTTACACAATTTACTCATGCTTGAAACCCCCGGACCGTGCTCACCTATAATTGACACGCACTCTATTGGTTAATAAACAACAAAGTAATCTGCTAAATTATTTAAAATATTCAGCACGTACGACACTTTTTTTGTCCTTGTATATTTTTATTAAAAATAGTGACATTTACAAAAACTGAGATGGTTTACTTGAGCACGCGACCTCAACATGGGGGACCAATACAAGGAAACAACCCAAAACCCGCCCAAAACCAAAAAAAGGTAAATTTAAATTCTTTGGATTAAAATTACTGTCTGCCTGCAGATGACTGTCCATCTTTCATTTCAGGGAAGCGGAGCTTATTAAAATACATATGGTCTCGTAGAGGAAACAGAGAAAAATAATGTATGACGAGGTTTTAGAAAAAAGTATAATAACCAACCAAAACAGTCAACTTTTACACATTTTTTATAGGCGTGTGCGAAGGAAACGGGTATTTCTTGGGATTTGGTGAATGCAAAGGTAAAGTCATTCCGGCTCTTCCATGACTCTAAGAAAAGAAATTTGATGCAGTACTTGCCTTTCTACTCAGGTTGTTTGTGTCGCTCGAATCGGGTTGTGTTTTGTCTTTGTCTATTATAAGTTAAAGAAGACACTCAATATAATAATCTCAGGATTTTTAAAAACTGTGTTCGTCACAATCGAAGCTGCCAATTTCTCTTAACTGTGTTGTTTTTATTAAAAATAATAATTTGAAATTTATATTAAACTACTACTATGTTGTTGGTTTCATTCAACAACGAGACAGACACAAAATAATTCACCGTTCATAAAAGTTTTTTGCTACCAACTGGCAAAAACTACCTTATCCGTGGATTATTGCTCCGATCTTGAAAAAATCTTAGTCTGTCCTTCGGTTTTCATTTGTCATCATAGGTGAGAACGGTCCCGGCAGCTAGGGGGGGTTACCTGGAGTAAATTGCATTTTGAATTCTAGGAGGGGCGCCCAGGGGGGTCCGGACCCCCTAGATTTTTAGGAAAAGGTCGTCCCGGGATGCGAAACTTTGAAATCTAGAGAAGAATCAGGCAGGGTAACAAAATAGTTTTAAACCAACTTAACTTTAATAATTGTTTTTTTATAGGATAACACAACATTTTATTGAATAAAAAGAGATATTCTGATATAAAAAGGGTGTAAAAACACCAATTTGTGTTAAAAATTCACGTTTTTGAAAGAAAATTTAGTATAAAAAATGTACTAGAATTTTCCCAAGGGGGAGGGGGTTAGATTTCCTAGAGGAGGTCAGGGGTAAAAAATTCGGAAAGTTGGGGGGAGCGGAGGGGGGAGCTGGATTTCCGTCTGGGAGAGGCAAAATTTCGAGGCAGGGGGTTGAACCTCACCCTATACTTCTAATTTGCGGACCCATAAAAACTTACACTTCTCGGAGGTTATACTTATCGCCGTACCCATAAAAATGTCTAATTTGCGGACATCACTACTCACAAAATTTAGGAGTTTCAGTAGAAATAAGGGTTTTGGTGGATACCATGCATACCCTTACCTCCTAAAAGTTTTACTCGTCTTTAGAAGCTGTGCTTTATTCGGATATACCCATATAATTTCTCTTTCTTTTCCCCCTAAGAAAAATCTAAGAGAAGGCGACTTTTGTATCCAATCTGAAAGGCCGATCACTTATGACTTACGATAAACTAATTTTGCGTGAATATATAACCAGCATGGTACTAAGAATTATTGAAGCTATTAGAATTATTTGTTTAATTTATTTAATATTTAATTTAGTTATTCTTCAGACCTGTGCACTTCCCCCCCCCGGGATTTAAACGGGGGGAGGGGCAATTCCAAAACGGGGGGCACGGGGGGGCAACTTTTTTGAAACGGAGAGGGGCAAGCAGGGGGAAAAAAGAGAAAAAAAAGGGAAAAGAGAAAAAAGGGATAAAAAAAGCGAAAATAAAGTAAAAATAGATCTGAAATGGCGTAAAATACATTGAAATAGGCTAAAAACTGCAAAAAAATTGCGATGATGGCGTCATCATAGGTCAAAAATGGCGTCATAATTATAGGGTACTGTTTCATTTTTTGGCAGGGGGGGCCAATCCTCCAATAAAACGGGGGAGGCATTTCCAGACCGTGCACATGTCTGATTCTTTATTTATTATTATTTGTCATGGGTATGTTATGTTGGTTCAGAATGGGAGATTTAAACCAGGCTTTGTTAAACAACAATATTTTTTGCCATATTTTTTATTTTAAAGTCCTGTGTCAGAATTCACGGAGTTATCGAAACCCCTTAAGGCTGGTTTATACTTATGACAAAACGTCCAAAATATGACAAAACGTCCAAAAGTCCTTTGGACTTTGTCCAAAAGACAAAAGTCCTTTGGACTTTGTCCAAAAGACGAAAGTCCTTTGGACTTTGTTCAAAAGACAAATACAGCGTAAAAACGTCCTCTGGACTTTGTCCAAAGGACAAAATCCAAAGGACAACATGTTTATATTTTCTTGTCCTTTGGACTTTTCACTTTGAATTTTGTCCTTTGAACAAAGTACAAAGGACAAATTTTAAGTAGCATTCATACTTCGTTCAAAGAAAAAAGTCCAAAGGACGTTTTGACTTGTTCAAAGGACGTTTTGGTTTTTCTAAAATTGTCCTTTAGACTATTTCCAAAGGACGTTTTGTCATTAGTATAAACCAGCCTTTATTCTAATTTCAGGGTGCGATGCTCTTGTACGACATTTTGTTTTTTAAATAATAATTGTTGTGTTCCGCAATTTTGGTTTTATGCGGAGTATAAATCCACAAAATGCTGCCAGTTTGGAATCAGTTAAAAAAAATCATAAAACATATTAGTAATAATGTTTGATGTTTTGGGTTTGTGTAAAAAAGTATTGGAATTCTAGTTATACGGATGATTTGTTTTAATATTATGCGTTTCATATTATTCTGGCTATGTATTGAAATAGATTTTGTCAAAAACAACACTAGTTTTTTATCTATATTATAATAGTTTTGCCATGCCTTTCGTTTATTTCAGTTCAAGTAATAAATAATTAGCCTTATAAAATATTTTTTTAATTTTAGTATTGTGAGAAAATATTCTTATAAATTGTTCAATTATTGTTGTTAAAGTTTTTACTTTTATATATTATTCGAATTTGTTGCCTTAAAGATTTATTTTGTGCTCAAAATGTAATGGGTCCGTTATTTTGTTTTGGATTGTTTATTTTGTTACTTTCTTGTGTGATTCAAACTATTTTGTATTAAATACAGTTTTATCAGTATGATCAGTTTAATTTTAATAAAGTTTTATTTTTGAGAAGTTTTTGGTGATGATATGCGCAATCGCAGTTCAAAATATACATTTAATGTTTTTATTATGAAAAACATTTTTTGGTTCGTGTAGGAATTTAATAAACCCCCCACCCCCCCCCCCCCCCCCCCCCCCCCCCCCCCCCCCCCCCCCCCCCCCCCCACCCCCCCCCCCCCACCACATTTTATTGGTAAACTGTCGTGTGGTTTTATTTTTCAAGAATTTTACCTCGCAAACTTTTGAACGGACTAACTAGCATATTGTTTGGTTGGAAACTGTGTTTACAACTGTCGAATCACCTTAATTTTTGTTGCAAAACCGTGCAAAAACTGCTGAACGTACTATTACTAAAATTGTTCTGGGCAAAAATACCGTTTTTGCCCTTAAATTTTTTTTGTTCTTGTGACAAAAAGTATGCCTAGTCTATTAAGAACAAAATTATTAAGATCATTTACGACTATAATATTGGTCATACGGTTGATATAATTTTCATATCTATTTATTTTGTTCTTGACATGTTTCTTTTTTAAAATTTTTGTTTTAATTTAGTATTTGACATTAAAAATAAAATTTTCTGAATTAAAATCGAAAAAATGTCTATCTTCTATCTGGAAGTTGTTTTTGTGCTCGTAAATCACTAATGGGTTAATTTACAAATAAAACAACATAAATTTGTTGTTTTTCAAAGACTAACTAGCAAAATCCAAAGCCTCTTCGATAAAAATCGGCTGTCCAGTAAAACTGTTTAGTAAAGATGTTCATGTTCATTTTTCCATAACAAAACTGATATTTACGCTTCACATTGTTTTAAAGGTTTGATACAGGGTCAAACTTTTTGATTTATTGCAATGATTTTCTGTAAAAACCTCTCCTCTACCACCTATAGCCCACACAATTTTTTTCGTCGAAATATCTTTAATGGTTCTGAAGGTATGACTCTAAAAATGGCGTTTTTGATAATTGTGTACTTCAAAGATAGGTTAATGAATATAACTAAAATTATAATAATTGTTTTATGTGTTCTATAATGTGCTTAACTGAAATTATGTGTTTTATAGAGATTGTCAAAGTAATCGTCTTTCATAATGTCAAAGAACTATAGTTATTCCAAGAATGGAAAGTATGCCCCGAATACCAAAGTCAGAATGGGTATGTGTAATTTAATTTTTAGTGTAACACTGTCATGAACATTGCCTTTGTCACTATTTAAAAAATCATAAACGATAAACTTACGCAGGTGAGCACAGATCTTGAAGGCATAAGTGAAAATTGGAAGGGCGAGTATTTTTGAAAACTTACCTTTGGTTTGAGTCTGGGAAACCCCCACCCTTTAATTTAAGGTTCCGTATATACTTTCCAGACTTGCGAAGAAAACCCTACCCACGACGGCCCACCTACGAATAGACCCAAGATTTTATCGGATGGTCACTTCAGTGAAACCAGCTCAAGAGTATATTCTGGTGCAAAGGGGCAGATTAACCACAGAAATATTAGCTAAAGTCAATGGAGGATTTTGTTTTTTCATGGGGTATTTTTTAACCGTGGAATATCAAAGATCATTCTGCTTTGAAGGAAATTCGGGAAGTGTAATCTCACTGTCTGAAAAACGAATATATTCTTATGACCGGCCCTTTCTTAAAAAACTAGGAAAGATTTCCAAAATCCTGAAACTGAAAACAGGTCGGATTCATATTTGTTGGCATTGCCTAAACTTTTTTTAGAGTACACTAAAAAGTCTGCAAAAATATTTGCATCTGGAAAAAATTTACAAAAATCATTCCCGGGGTTTTATTCGGGGGAGGACAATTTCAAACTGGGGGGGGGGGGGCAATAAAACGAGGGATCAAGCAGGGCAGAAAGAAAAAAAAAGAGGAAAAAACAGAAAAACAAAATTTAAGCAAAAATTGGTTTAAAAAGGCTTAAAATAGGTTAAAAACTGCAAACGAATTCCGCGATTATGAGGTCATAATAGATCAATATTTTTTAGTTTTTGCATAATTTTTGAGTAGGGAGGCGGGCATTTCCAGACCATTTGAGTAATTTTTCCATGCACAGGCCTGTTGTATAGATAGAATTTACAAAAATCACTCCCGGGGTTTTATTCGGGGGAAGACAATTTCAAACTGGGAGGAGGGGGGGCAATAAAACGAGGGATCAAGCAGGGCAGAAAGAAAAAAAAGAGGAAAAAACAGAAAAACAAAATTTAAGCAAAAATTGGTTTAAAAAGGCTATAAATAGGTTAAAAACTGCAAACGAATTCCGCGATTATGAGGTCATAATAGATCAATATTTTTTAGTTTTTGCATAATTTTTGAGTAGGGAGGCGGGCATTTCCAGACCATTTGAGTAATTTTTCCATGCACAGGCCTGTTGTATAGATAGAATTCAATGTTTTTTTATTAAATCAATCATCTTACCAAGCGAGATATTCACATCTAGTAACAGACCTGTGCACGGTTTGCAAATGCCCTCCACCCCGCTTTATTGGAGGATTTGCCCCTCCCCGTTTTATTGCCCCCCCCCGCGAAAAAATGAAAAAGTACCCAAAACTTATGACGTCATTTTTTACCTATTATGACGCCATCATTGCGAAATATTTGCAGTTTTTAGCCTATTTCTATGCATTTTAAGCTATTGTGATGCGTCAAATAGGATATATAAAAAGGTTTATTAAGATAGATCACGAAACTTTTAATATCGGCTGGAAACGCGTACCTGATAGTGGTTCGCGGGACTACCTGTTTGATCGTCGGCTGTGTAGATTGGGTCTCAGGCGGGTCCTTCAGTTCGGTCGGCGGGTCTCTCGGTTCGGTCGCGTCGGTACCACGGTTGGACGTTGTTTTTCGGTTTTAGGTTCTCTCGTAGGCAGTAAGGTTTACCATACAGTTATAAAAACACACTGACTCAATCGCTAAAACCGCCCACTTTATATGCAACCAGAACACCCAAGCAACGCGCTGTCCCTCGTCCGCAATTCCAACTGTGCGGTCAGTTACCGGTAACCCGCAGCCACTCACTCGACCGCTCTACCCACGACCGACCGCTCTCCAAACCGCACACACCTCCATGCACGACCGCTCACTCATTATCATCCACGTGGCACAACCGCACAATCTTCGGTGTCCACGTGGCAGAACCGCACAACCGCATACCGTCGGTGTCCCCGCGTCACACTATTTTAGACCCGTTTTTTTCTTTTTTTCGCTTTTTTTGTCCCTTTTTTCCTTTTCCTTTCTTTTTTTCTCTTTTTTTCTCCTTTTTTCTCTTTTTTTTCTTTCCCCCCTGCTTGCCCCCCCCGTTTTATTGCCTCCCCATTTCAAAAAAGTTGCCCCCCGTGCACCCCCCCGTTTAAGAATTGCCCCCTCCCCGTTTAAACCCCGGGGGGCAGTGCACAGGTCTGTAGTAATTTAGTCAATTATTTTGGATCATTTGTGACGTAAGATATGCGTGCACAGCGAAATTTCTGTTCTGATTATTATTCTGTACCTGAGACGCTGTTATTGCTTGCTAAGTACTTGGTTTTAGCCCAATCCCATTAAGATTTCCTGATGAAGGTCTGTATTTTAACAGGTTAAAACGTGGAATAAAGAAATTTTAAAATTATTTCTGTCTTTAATCGCCATGCAACAATACAGCAATTTTAAATTATACTTGGTTTTAACGGTCTTTCACAAAGTTCTGGATGCTGCTAACTTGTTCCTATGGGTAGTTGCTCTGCGGGGTACGAGATCGATTAAGCCGACCGAAGAAAATGGAAACCTAGCAAGCTTTTGTTTATTTTGTGCATTCTAAATTCACTTGAGAATTTCTAAGGTCTCAGACACCAGTTGAATTGAAAAATTTTTAAGCTTTATCCAATAAATTATAAACGCCCTTATACTCGTTACAACTTTTCTAATCATAGAAGCAGACAAGCAAAAAGATTTTTAAAAACTTATTGAATTCTTGTTAACTATAATACTAAAATTACTTAGAACACAAAACAAGATCTGATCACACGTAAACATTAGACTCTAAGGCATAGATGAACACGGTCTCCGAAGCTAGGGGGGTGTTTACCCCGGGTAAATGACATTTCAAAATCTTTGGCTGGGGGTCCTAGGGGGGGTCGAACCCCCCCTAGCTTTCTAAGGGAAGTCGACCCGGGGTGGAAGATTTTGAAACCTAGAGGGGGGTCAGATGGGGCCCAATGTCGAAGCAAAATACTTTTAAACCATTAAAGGTTTAATAATAGTTTTTGCCGGGTGGTGTGGAGTTCCTCCTCGTAGTGCCTGGTGGGCAACGGCAACGGCTTAACACCAGCGTTTGTCATGAGATTTGTAGAATAAAGCGGTAACACGTTGTGCTCTATAAAACTCGGATGGAAACAATGTTGGCGGCAGAACGCTCCTCAACGCCCATTACATGACACAGTTTACTGTGATCTGTCTACTGTGATCTGTCTTCCCTGTCTGTGTACCAGCATAGAAGATTTGGCAACCACAAATAATGCAGACATTGTAACATAACACCCACAAAATATGTATAATAATACTACATAGTAGCATGTAGAGTAAAAGGTTTGTTTTTTAATTTAAAAAAAAAGTCTAATTGGTGGGTAAGTTGTTGTGCTTATGTTTATTAGTTAACACCTTTATTTTTGGATATATATTTACACAAACATTACTATATATAAAGTGGTTGTCACCTCAGTGACTTGTTATAAATACTTAACAACACTGAGAGGAATGGCCAAATACCAAAAAAATAAATAGTTTTTTTATAAGATAATACTACATTGAATAAAAAGCGATATTCTGGTATAAAAAGCGTGTAAAAACATGAATTTCTGTTAAAAATTCACGTTTTTGGAAGAAGAAAATTCAGTATAAAAAAGTACTTAAAATTTTCTCTAGAGGGAAGGTTGGGGGGGGTCAGATTTCAAACTCTAGAGGGGGTCAGGGGTAAAAAATTCGAAAATTTGGGGGGGGGGCTTGATTTTTTTTCTAGGGGAGGGGGCAAAATTTTGAGGCTAGGGGGTGGAACCCAACCCAACCTACGTCCCCCTTGTTCATCTATGCTCTAAGGGCTGGTTCACATCACACCGCTGTGGAAGTTGACATGTGACGCGTTCTGTGCGCGTTTAGAGCATTACACCCCATTGTTACTTGCTGCGGTGTAAATGGAGTGTGCAGTGCGTAACTTGTGGGCTACCACTCCGGTGTGAACAAGCCTTAATTATTTATTTTACTGCTTGACTTTAATTTTTATTTTAGAATATGAGGTTTGTGAAGTGACAGACGTATACGCGACTTGTATGATGGTACAACCGCATTCCCCACGATCATCTAGACAGTATAATTTTTTTATTAAAATTTTATTTTAATTACATTTTTTGTTCAGACGCTAGCTTAAAAAATCACCTCTAAACGCGTAATAAAAGATATCTTTTGCTAAACCATAAGATTTTTATAAGCTGTAGTTTTTTCAGGCTCGATACACAAATTCAAATTACCGCTGAAATGGCAACATTTAATAAAGGATCGCTGAAAATAAATAATCTTGCCAAAATTTTTAAAATTGGTGATAAATTGGAAGTAAGTTTTTCGTTTTTTATTATGTTATTTTTCTAATAATTAAATTACAAGAAAATCGTAATTGCCACTGTTGTATAGTCAGACCTGTGCACTGCACCAAAAAAAAAAAAAAAAAAAAAAAAAAAAAAAAAAAAAAAAAAAAAAAAAAAAAAAAAAAAAAAAAAAAAAAAAAAAAAAAAAAAAAAAAAAAAAAAAAAAAAATAATAAGGGAAGACGATTACCGTAAAGCCCGGTAACACCAAAGGGGTATGTAACATGTAACCCATGGAACAGAACCTAACTTAAAATTTTAAAGGTGAGTATTGACAATAGGGTGAAATAGATTCAATTCCCCTACCCACCTAATTATGATCCTAATTTTTGAAAGCACAACGAAATTTTTGGGTCTTTATCAATTTTTTCTCACTGTTAAAGTTTTTTTTTCTTTACGTTCAAGTAAAAATGCATTATTCTGAAATGTATAAAAATTGTTAGTTCTTGTTAATAAATCGTACTTTTTTTGGTGTGATGTCCAAAATAAAAATTCTAATTATTTTTATCGACTACATCTTGAAAAACCTGTTTAATTATAGCAACATTTGTCTATGAGAAATAATTATCAATAACCTTCAAATAATCAAATTTCAAAGTACATCTTTTTCATTTTTGCGCGCGTATTTTTAAAACAAATGAAAGATGTGAAGACGCTTTATAAGAGTGTTTTAACAACCGAACAACAGAAGGGCGCATGGCGCAATGGATAACGCGTCTGCCTACGGAGCAGAAGATTCCAGGTTCGACCCCTGGTGCGCTCGTTTTTTTTCTAAAACTGTTTTTGATTTTTTTATTTTTCCTAATTTTAAAATTTTTTTTTGATTTTTTTTATATTTAAATTAATAAACTAAAAAAATTTTGGGCACAAAAACTATAAATATTTAAATAAACAATAAAATTAGAATATTATTATTTTAAAGAAATACGCATAACATTAACATATCAAAAAAACTGAGTTGCCTATGCATAATTGATCAATAAGGTAAGTAAAGGGGATTTAGCCCAGATGGGGAACGTTCTAGGTAAGGAAGCAGTGGCGGATATACCTAAATTTTATTTCGGGAAGCAGGTCTGAGAGGTGGATACGTTTACGAGATCTGAGGGAGGGGCGAGCCCTTCTGTGGGGTATAAAGACAGACAGAATGCCCTACAGAAAAAAGTTTTTAATTTATGACACTAGACACAACAGAAAATTTCAAGTGAAAATTCAAAATGAGGTACAAGTAGGGTAACTGACTTAATTTCGGCCACTTTTTTTTATTTTTAAAAAAAAGTTTTTTCTGGCTTTTTCAATCAAGCCAAAATTTGGCCTAAAAATCAAACAATAGCTATATTTGTTATTCCAGTGCAAAATATGAATATTTCTGTGACAATTAAAAATCAGTGAAGGTTTAAACTTTTTTTTTATAGTGGCCGAAGTTAAGGCGCGTGCCATTTATTTCGGCCACCTACAAAAAACTGGTCATAACTATTGGTTAAACGAACAATAAAAATTTCTAAAGGTTGCAAATTTACCCTTAGGTATTGTTCTTGGTACATATAACTTAATTTTTCCCGTTTGCGAACTTTAATAGTTATTAGCAAGACTTTAAATAATTATGTCAAAACCTTAAAAAAACAAGTTTTAATAATTTGTATTTTTTGTTTAATTTTTATTTTTGGCTTAAAAAATGTCAAAACAAAGTCAAACGAGCAAAAAAATTCTTTATAAATACGGTAGTACAATGATATTTAAAAACAGCAAAAAACGGTAGGTTCTTTCACCTAAATTTTCTGGTGGCCGAAATTAACGGAATCTTAAAATACGCAGTTAGTTAAACGCATTGCAAAATAATTTTGAAGAAAATATCAAAAACTAAAAATTAACAACTTTGAGCCTTAAATAGAAGATATTTTAAGGTTATATATTGCTTCGTTCTAAATTTGATGCAGTTTAAACACAAAGCAAAAATTAGGAAAATCATAAAAAATTCACTTTTTATATGAAAATGTTGATAATGTAGAATAACAAAAATAAAAAACTTTTGCAAAAACACTTTAATCAACATTAATCCAGTTACTTTTGTGCTAGTTCTTTTGTGTTTTAAAAATAAGCCAATTTTCTAACACCCTAAATTGGTGGCCGAAATTAAGGCGTGGCCGAAATTAAGTCAGTTACCCTAACTCAAAAAAGTATAGTCAGTGTCAGTGATGTTAAGAAAGACCCGAAAAAGAAAACGCTTTTATCATCTTAGCAATTTACCGGTTTTTTTTTAAATCTTAGTTTTTTAATATAAAGTTTAGTAGTTTAGATCATAATTTTTTTATTGATATAAAAATTTTTTAAATGCTTCACATTCCCGTCTAAGTGTAGTCTACTCTGCCGCTGCCATGCTGCTGCTAGTCTCAAATTTTTGCTTCCCACTTTTTTATGAAAGTAGTTTCTGTATAGTATAATGATTTTATTTAATTTTTTAATAAACAAATTAAAGTTTTATTTCTGTTTAGGAAAAATGAAGAAAAAATGCATTTCTTAAATGCGTCTTTGAAATGCATTTCAACTGCCTCCAAAATTATTTAAGTTTTGAGGTCAAAATATGCGCGTTGACCAGAAAAGCTTAAGCATACGATGCCTTTTTGACCAAAAATTACCATTTTTTAACTATTTTTTCTTCAAAATCAAAAAAAGATAGACGAAATATGCACCCCAAAAAACGATATGGGTAAAATGCATTCCTCGGTTAATTCCCCATCCCACTAAATCCGGGCTTAAAATATTCTCCAGTCCGGACCAACTTGCTGGTATATGACTGACGTTTATTAAATCCCCCAAATTTTTTTAACCCTCCCCTCCCCCCCAACTTCGGAGTGAGGGAAAGAAGTGGTGTTGCACCAAATTTTGGAAAATTAAAACAATAAAAGGGTTTTAAGCAATAAAAAACTCATAAATACAACAAAAAGGGGTTTTAACCAAATTTTTTTTTCAAAATTGAAAAACGATATGGGTGAAATGCGTTCCTCGGATTTTATTCCTCCCTCGCCTTAAAGACTTCATCTGGGTTTAACTCATACATGGGCACGGGGGGTTGGGGGGTTAACCCCCCCAAATTCCGAGAAGGGGGGTTTAACCCCCCCACTCAGAAGTGGGGGGGGGGGAGAAAAAGTTAACCCCCCCCCAATTTTGGAAAAATCAAGAAAAAAATGTCTTTAAAATGACTTCTAACTGCCCCCAAACTTAAGTTTTGAGGTCAAAATGAATGTTTTAAGAAATAAAAAGCTCAAAAATGCTATAAAAGGGGCTTTTTGACCTAAAATTAGCGTTTTTTACCCATTTTCCCTTCAAATCCGAAAAACGATATGGGTAAAATGCACTCCAGAAAAAAGAACGATATGGGTATTTTGCGTTTCTCGGATTTTAACCCCCCCCCCTAATTTGGGGTTTAACCCCCCCACTCCGGACCAACTTGCCCATGTATGGTTTAACTCCCCACTTTGGACCAACTTGTCTATGTATAGGAGTGAACTTTCTCCCTAAAAAGTCCCAAAACTGCCAACACCCCATCCCCTTAAATTTTGAAGGTAGCACGGAACACCTTTTGCCTATAATTTGGGGGTCCCACAACTAAAAACGTTAAAAATGGAGTTTTTGGGAAATACCAACTAAATTTGGGAAAGCTAGGCTGCCTATATATGTGAGCATAGGTGGGCAGGGGGGTTGGGGGGGCGGTTATACATACCCCCCAAAAAAATCCTGGTTATAGCCGACACACCTCCCCTTAAATTTGGAGGTACCCCGGACAACCCCCCCCCCTAAAATTTGACGGGTCCCAGTACTAAAAACGCTAAAAATGGGGTATTTGAGCTTGAGGTATACCCCAAAACAAATTTTCGGGACATCCCGCCCAAATTTCGAGGGTGGGGTATACCCTCCCCCCGAAATTCAAGAGGCTACCCACTTATGTATGTGAGTGAGAATAATAGACTAATAAAGCCAGTGGTTTTGACAAAATAAAATCCCACCTATTTGGAGGTGAAATGTTTATAACGGAAACAAATAAAACTTTTTAATATATACTATACTATTCACCCACCAATCCCCACGCAGATCATTTTTTTCAATTAATAATTTTTACGATAAAATGTTATTCATAGGTAAGGTACAACTCATATAGGTATAAATAACAAATAATAATAAATAGCTTATAATAAATAAATAGCTAAATAATTGTCTTATTTTCGTGATAAAAATATTATCAGCTCAGCTCGTAATTTAATTGCCAATGCCAAATAATCCCCAATAAACAACTAGCCAAAAAATTTCCGTGCAGGTGGAATATACAGACCTGTGCACGGTCTGGAAATGCCCCCCCCGTTTTATTGGAGGATTTGCCCCCCCCGCCAAAAAAATGAAAAAGTACCCTAAAATTATGACGCCATTTTTGACCTATGATGACGCCATCATCGCGAATTTTTTGCAGTTTTTAGCCTATTTCAATGTATTTTAAGCCATTTCAGACTTATTTTTACCTTATTTTCGCTTTTTTTTTTTCTTTTTTCCTTTTTCCTTCTTTTTTCTCTTTTTTCTGCTTTTTTGTCTCTTTTTTTCTTTTTCCCCCTGCTTGCCCCTCGTTTTATTGCCCCCCCCGTTTTCAAAAAATTTTCCCCCCCCGTGCTCCCTTGACATTTTGGAGTTGCCCCCCCCCCCCCCCCCGTTTTAACCCCGAGGGGGCAGTGCACACGTCTGAATATATATAGTGTAAACTACTATAATGCGTTATCAAACCAATGTTAATGTGTCTTTCGCCTCAAGTAAAATCTCGCGGTTTACAACGTTCTATTGATACCAAAACTAACCAGTGGCGTGCCCAGGGCGGAGGGCGGTCGCCCCCCCCCCCGCTTCTCTACTTTTTTAAATTTTGGAAAAAAGACAAAATTTTTTTCTTTAATATTAATAAAGAAAATTTCC
>JASAMX010008186.1:0-14305 GCA_030248175.1 Microlaimidae sp. YZB2_3
GCCTCTGATTCTGATCACAGGAATCGCTCTGGCCACCACCTGGCTTCCTTCGCATCTCGGACTACAAACACCACTGGTCGGACGTTTTCGCGGGCACCGTGCTGGGATTTATAGTCGGGATCACTTTCGTGAGTGCTTGCTTACTCGTCGCTTGCGTTCTTTTATGTATATTCAGATCTGTGCACTGCCCCCCCCCTCCGGGGATTTTATTTGGGGGGGCAATTCCAAAACGAGGGGGCAACTTTTTTAAAACGGGGGGAAGTGGGGGGCAAGCAAGGGAGAAAGAGAAAAAAGGGAAAAGAAGGGGGAAAAACAGGGACAAAAAAATCTAAAATAAAGTAAAAATAGGTCTAAAATGGCTTAAAATACATTGAAATAGGTTAACAAACAACTGCAAAAAATTCGCGATGATGGCGTGCGTCATCATAGGTCAAAAACGGCGTCATAATTTTAGGGTACTTTTTCATTTTTTTTTGGGGGGGGGGGGGGGGGGCAAATCCTCTAATAAAGCGGGGGGAGGCATTTCCAGACCGTGCACAGGTCTGCATATTGGTATGTTATTTATTACATACTGGTCGGAATTAATTTCCTGAGTGTTAATACGCGAGTTTGGAGTTTTAGTTGTTTTTTTTTGAGGTTATTTGTTTTTATTTGAACGATTGGGAAGACTAGACGGCTCTGTTTTAAAGGCAGTCCAGCAATGCTTCTACTTAACTTTCACTTCTACTTTGCAGTTTTTAACCCATTTTAGACTTAATTATTGCTTAAATTGTACTTTTTGTCTTTTTCTTTCTTTTTTCCTCGTTTTTCCCCCTTTTGTGTATTCCTAGTTTAAAAAAATACTCCTAGTCCAGGTAGGTAGGTGGTCCGTAGGTCGACCTCAAAAATTTGGGCATATGTGTTCCAAACAATTTTTTGGTTATTCCCCAATACTCCATTTTTAGCATTTTTAGTTCTAAACCCTGGGGCTGTCTCCAGAGTATATTATCTCCAAATCTTTTTGGAAGAAATGGTCGGCAGCTTCAAAAATTTTGAGGGTAAAAACCCCGAACCTCTTCCCTGCCCACCTATGCCCCCGTTACTCACGATTCCCAATTAAACCCCGACTAGGTAGAACAGCGTACATGTCTGCTTAAACACTTATATTCATGAGATCACTTTTTGCTTGATGTTTTATGTATACCTTTTTCGTTGATGATTTAAAAATAAAAAAACTGCAAAATATCAAAATGTTTGTGTTTTTTTTTTATTTTTTGGATTTATTTTTATCGAAATTCATAGAAACATAAAAAAGTATTTGGTATACTAATTTAACAAACTTTCCATGCAAAAAAATTTTTTAGCTGTTATAACCTTAAAGCTTTGAACCCCCTTCCCCTTTTTTGCTAAAATTTTGTTCAGGGTTGGAAACTTCCCAACCCCTACCCCCTTCTTTCCAAACTCCTAGCTAAGCCCATGGCGACTAGTACACTTTATACGGTTTCAAATATTGGCTCTTTGTAGGTGCTGCGCTGCGTTATTTTCGTAACCCACTTTATTAATGTTTTAAAAACACATAAAATTCTTCTAACAAATCTAGTTATTTTTCTGCAATAAAACGATTAGACTTTTTGTGGCAAATAAATTTTATTTGCTGGCAGATTTTATAATAGAAATTTTAAGGTGGTTCTTATTTCTTAAATAATTTTACAGCCAAAACATTATTAAAATATGTTGCTTCAAATTTAGTTTCAAAAACAAATCTAACAACTTAATTTATGTTAGTTCGATATAATTGCACGTTTTGTACTGTTTTAGTAATTACTTTTAATGATTGTGATGTTTCTAAAATAATTTATTTGCCATAAATAAATGTATTAAAGCACTTTAAGAGGTCCAAATGGGTTTTTTTAAACTATATAGTATAACATTCCTAAAGTCGGGCCTTAATTTCGGCCACCAGGTGTTATTATTGTCATATGTAAAAGAACTGCGTATGATTGGAGAAATCGTCGTATTACAGACCTGTGCACTGCCCCCCTCGGGGGTTTAAACGGGGGGCAACTTTTTTGAAACGGGGGGGGCAATAAAACGGGGGACAAGCAGGGGGGAAAGAAAAAAAAGAGAAAAAAGAAGGGAAAAGAAAAAAAAGGGACAAAAAAAGCGAAAATAAGGTAAAAATAGGTCTGAAATTGCTTAAAATACGTTGAAATAGGCTAAAAACTGCAAAACAATTGCGATGATGGCGTCTGGTGTCATAATTTTAGGGTACTTTTTCATTTTTTGGCGGGGGGGGGGGAGCAAATCCTCCAATAAAGCGGGGGGCATTTCCAGACCGCCCACAGGTCTGGTATTATCTATGTAGCTATACGCAGTTCATTTCATAACTTTGTGCATGGCAAAAATACCAACCTGCGGCCGAAATTAAGGCCTGGTCGACTTTAAGTCAGTTACTGTTATGTCTTTGTTGTGTTTTAGTCGCTGATCGTGGCCAAACTCTTCCAGCGGCGTGAGCGCCCCAATCGCGAACGGGGTGACGGACTCACGAAAGCTGACAGTCAGGAAAATCTAGTCCCCCTGTTGAATCTCTTCGGCGGCTCTTCCGGCTTGCCCAAGTCCCACTCGGACAGCCTGCTGCCCCTTCACAGCGTCAACTTGGACGCGGCGGATCAAACGGCCCAAACCAATTCCCAGTACGCGACACCGCCGGTTACAGCGAAAAACGTTTAGTCGGTTCGGTGAAACATCAAGGAAATGGTTTTGTTTTTTTTTCAATTGGTAGGTAAATTAAAAATGGATTTCTCAATTGCAATTGTTAGGGGATTTACCGGCATTTGGATGGAATTGGGTCATCATTTAGAGCGAAAAACGTTGCGTCGAATCGTCAAAAAAGCTGTTTAAAAAACAACCGTATATAAATTTAGAAAATTAAATGAGTTTGGAAGATTTAAATTTTGGTTGTTAAGTAATTCGGAACGATGCAGAATGCTAGCAATCAGCTTAGGATTTTAAATATTATGAAACATTGCGATGCTTGAATAACTCCAGTACTGTAGCTGGGAAAAATTGTATAGATTTGGCGGAATTTTGTGCTGCTTGGATAATAATAATAATATTTGAGACGACACAGCTTTTAATTGTGTAGATCTTTTGGTGCGCAGCAGTAACATTTACTTCATATACAAACAGTCCTTTCTATAAGTAAATAATATTAAGTATCTGAAAAAATACGGCCCTCAGAGACGGCTAAAAATTTTAGGGAGGTCCCACTGCCCAGTCTTCTTTTCCCAAACACCCTATTTTTAGCATATTTTTAGTAATGGGGGTCCATTGAATTTTCGAGGATCGGGTACTTTTAAGTTTTATAATCGGTAATCAGACCTGTGCACTGCCCCCCCCCCCCGGGGTTAAAATGGGGGGGCAACTTTTTTGAAACGGGGGGGGGGGCAAGCAGAGGGGAAAGAAAAAAAAGAGAAAAAAAGGGGAAAAAAGAGAAAAAAAGAAGGGAAAAGGGAAAAAAGGAACAAAAAAAGCGAAAATAAGGTAAAAATAGGTCTAAAATGGCTTAAAACACATTGAAATAGGCTAAAAACTGCAAAAAATTCGCGATGATGGCGTCATCATAGGTCAAAAATGACGTCATAATTTTAGGGTACTTTTTCATTTTTTGGCGGGGGGGACAATAAAACGGGGGGGGCATTTCCAGACCGTGCACAGGTCTGGGTAATGAGGGGTGTGGACCGTTTCGTTATTATTTTGGATAAAAGGTAGGAGTTCACCTTAACCTTTAAATTCTGGGAGTAGGGATTACCTCTAAATTCTGAGAGTAGGGTTTAAAAGAAGTGCTAGCTTAGGTTGATTCCCTTGTTTAAAAATTCAACGAAAAAAATGTCCTCAAAAAGGCTTTTAACTACCTTTCTATCAGGCTTTTTCAATGATTGTTTTTAGCAATGAAATCTTTTAAAAAATGCAATAAAAGGCTTTTGACCCAACAATCAGAGTGTTTTTTTTTGATTTTGAATACCAAAAACGCATAAATTGCAATCTAAAAAACGATTTGGTAAAAAAAAATGTGTTCCTCGTTTTTTAACCCCCTCCTGAAGCTGGATCGGGGTTTAACCGCCCTACCGGATCAACTTGCCATACTATTCGATATACACATTTACTACGAATTGGGGACAGTTCGCTCCCGCCACTTCGCTCCCGGCCCACTTTGCTCCTGGCAAATTTTGTGAACGCATTTTTGCGACGCTCTTAAAAATGAAAACCTTACATTTTCTTAAGCCTAAGCGAAACCTAAAAATCAAACAAATCTTTTTTGTAATAAATTTATAAAATTGGCCGAAATAGGCCAAGAGCGAGATCGGTCCCAACAAAAAAATAATAAATTTGTAAAAATTTCCTGGAAGCGAAATGGGCCGTTCCCGTTTACTACCTACCTACCTCTCCCATAATCCCTCAAGCTGTCTGAAATTCGAAACTGTCAACAATCACGATTACTGTTAATAAAAGTAATACACTATTCGGGTTTTTAGAAAATTAAAATAAGCTTTATAATAAATTTATAGTAATATTATTAATGCGAATCTATACATCGTCTATCATAGTACATCTATAGGCATTTGCTAATCATACTATTACTATTATTACGTTACTATTTACTTTATACCTTACATTTGTAGGGCGTTGTATTTCTGAAACATCAAAACAACTATTATGGATATTTTTATAAGATTACTGTACTATTATTTGTTTCGCTGAATGCATCGTAAAATTGCAGGTTATCTTTCTTTAAATCATAACGTAGAAGTCAAAGCTGAACATAAACGAGTGCATGCATAATTGGTATTTATTTTGTTTTTCTTTTCTTAGGTTTTATTATCAAAAAAATATTGGCTTTTGGCCGCAGGTGTTGGTTTTATGCTTTTTTTTTATTCAGTTTTCATTTTGTTTCTAGTTACCAATTTGTTTATTAATATCTTATGTCTATGTGGTATGCATGCATACACAAATATTGTTAAATGAAGTTATCCTAAAATATTTGTTTGGAGGAATAATATGAAATTATCATCATTAAACCTTTCATATCGGAAGCGACATAAAAAGTTTCAATCAGTATGAAATCAACGTAAGTCTGACTATTAACATTTTAATAGTATTTGAATGTTAAAATATGTAAAAGTATTTAATGACGTTTCCGGATCATTCTGTCACAGGATCGACGATATTTATTGTTTTTGGCGATTGTTTTTTTAAAGGAACACCTGTTGGATTTGTTCTTTAGAAAACAATTTCTAGTTTTTTTAAAATCAAATTGCACTATTTCACAATTATTGAAGAATATTTTTTATAAAAATAAAGTTAATATCAGCGTGTAAAAAGTGCAATTCAGTGATAAATAGATATAGTGTATAGATCAAATCTTTATTTAGAAAAAATAATATTTTCTAAAAATTTTATACCATAACCATGCATTATTTTATTTTATTACTGTAGTTTTTTTTTAACGAAATTGTGGAATTGTTGAAAGCTTGTAATATTTTGTAATGTAAAGTTTAGAGTAGATTTAGATCTTTAGTTGTTTAGATGTCTTGCTTTTTGTTGATATAGGTTTAATCCAATATGTTTATGCATTTTTCCCGTAATCAAGCGTTATGTAAAACGGTATCTATATATTGTATTATGTAGCTTATTTTGCGCACCGAAACGTGGGTTCAAAAACTAATTATGTGTATCTGTTTAGACTAGTGATGTTCTTTTCCCTACTTTTCCCTGCTTTTCGCTCCTCCTAAGCTCCGGTGAACATCACTACTCAATGTACAGTTTATAATGCATAATAAAATAATGAAATTTACAGACCTGTGCACGGTCTGGAAATGCCCCCTCCCCGTTTTATTGGAGGATTCCCCCCCGTTTTATTGCCCCCCCCCCGCCAAAAACTGAAAAAGTACCCTAAAATTATGACGTGATTTTTGACCTATGATGAAGACATCATCGCAAATTTTTTGCAACTTTTAGCCTATTTTAATGTATTTTAAGCCATTTTAGACCTATTTTTACCTTATTTTTTGTGTTTTTTTTGGTCCTTTTTTCCTTTTCCCTTCTTTTTTTCTCTTTTTTTTCTTCCACCTGCTTGCCCCCCCCCCCCACGTTTCAAAAAAGTTGCCCCCCCCGTGCTCCCCCCCGTTTTGTAATTGCCCCCCCCAATAAAACCCGGGGGGCAGTGCACAGGTCTGCATTTGTATGTGTCCAATGTAGATATACGCTGTCGAGGGCAATCCTCTAGATACTTTTGTTAACCCTCCTGACTCTTTATTTCTGTCAACGGTAAAAGATTTTAAAGTTTGAATTTAACACCATAAATGTTTTGTATGTTTTTTTTCTTAAGTCCCATAATAATATTAATCTCAATTCACTTTCTTACCCTTTTAAATCAATTTTATCAGCATTTTTAGCGATTTTAAAATAGTCTTCTCCCCTCCTATTTCGGGCACTTTTCTTGACATTGGTGTTTTTCTAGCACACTAAAAGAAAAATAATTCATTTCTACAGCAAACCTGAGCTTTTGTAGCTTTACGTTAAGTGGTCTCAGTTTTTAGTTTTATGATTAATGTTTTACCAGGCTTTTGTTAATTTTGTTAGTTGTAATTTTTTGCACCGATTATTATTATTATTATTATTATTGCAAGTTCGTTTATAAATTTAAAGTGTTTTATTTTTCTTGCTAACCATGTTCCCACTCTTCAGTATTATTATGCTTTCAGAGCTTTTACCATTGACCAAGCGCAGGGAGTTCCGGAGCTTCCCTTCTTGAATGAGCGATTTCAATTGGTTTAAAATTTAAAATATATTTTGAGTCACTTTATGTACATTTTAGGACAATTTCTATCAGTTTTATATATTTTGTAAAAAACATAATATCAATTTATGTTATTTAAACAAAAAATACAAAAAAATATAACAAAACATTATCAAAAGCTAAAATGACGTGCTAAACGTAGCACCTAACATTATTTTAACCATATTTTGCAATTATTCGCGACGTCTTAAAAAAAATTGAGAATAATTACTTTTTAGACGACAAAAACATTTTGAAATATAATAAAATTACATGACGGCAACTTTTAATTAATTTTGAAAAATCAGCCAAATATAGTAAGCTCTGAGAGAAAAAAAAATAAAGGCAAACCAAACGTAGCTGCAACAGTGTGTTCACGTGTTCCTTATAAACAACTATTTTCTTTTTTTGTGTCACAAAATAAGAATTATTTATAAACTACCATCTAAAGTTAATTTCTTACTTCAAATCTATCATTTTCTGAATTCTGATTGGCTGATATGAGTGACGTCAGATTCTCGTGATTTAAGTGGTTACTTAATGGGGGGCATTTTTCAGTTCAACGAACAACTGTTGCAGCCACGTTGGGTTTACCTTTAGTCTGAAATGTACTTTTGGAGTCACATTTAAAAAAGCGATTATTTTTAAATTTGAAAAAAGTACTAATCTTTTTTTAGATTTAAGTATTAGTATTATTTTTAAAAAGTCTCACCATAAGCTCCGCCTTTGGGCGTTTTTATTTATTGTAATTGGTCGAAATTGGTAACATAGCAGTCAAATTAACTTTTTACTTAATCCAAAGTTATTGCGCTTTATAAATTTAAGTTAAAATTTTATGTGCATTCGTGTAGATATTATTGGCATTTTGCAAAAGTACAATTGTATAAATAATTGCCTTTTTATAAATGCTTTTTCAATAAAATATTTTGCCAAAAGTTTAACGATTTTTCACAGAACAAAAGCTTAATGCAGTATTGACAGTTGACACAAAAAATTAAGATGGCGTTTCAAAAGTTGTTTATTATATCTGCTCATCTCGATAAATTAAAAACAATATAGTGAACTTTGAAAAAATCTACAACTCCTTTGTGTGGTAACAAATTTATATCACGAAAATTCAAGTAAATATTTTCCAAACGTGGACGGGTTCGAAAGAGTAACCTCGATTAGAAAATAGTGTGGCAAGAGTAGAGATTTTCGATTATTTTAAGCAAAAGTAATTTGAAAAATTTTAATTTAAGTTATAAAAAAATAATTAGTGTAACGTAAAAGTGACGGTCAAAAGTTTATTTAAAGTTGCAGTACCGATTTTTTTGTAAAAACCTTACCCCTACCCCTTATAGCCTACAATTTTTTTTTATCAAATTATCTGGTGGTCATGCATGAGATACGAACCCTCAAAAACTAGTTTTTTTTTCGAAATTATGTACTTGAAAGATTGCACAATAGGTATGAAAGTTACTAAAAGAAAACAAACGGCTATTTTTTACTTTAATTTGACACCTTGATTGTTGGAATTGGAGCAGTATCTCTCGCAATATTGCGTTAAAATACGAAAGGTAGGTAAAAATTTTAGACAAACTTATCAATTCACTGCCGTCGTTTTGGGTTTTTAACAAAAAAATCTTTTGTTTTGGGTTTTTTGTGTGGGAAACGCAATATATCGACAAATAATGCACCAATCTTAAAGGGTGTTAGCGACTTAAACAACTTATTCTGCCACTCATTTTACAACAATCCCATAGGAAATCTACCTGTTGAAATTACTTCAATTTTACTTTAAATAATTTAAGTATTTGCAAGAAAAAATCTGAGTAAAACTAATTAAAATTTCAAATTATGTTACAGAGTTACAAAATATGCACTCTAAGAAAGCGGCTACTTTTTTAATTTAATACTATGACTGTAAAGATTGGTGCAGTATTTGTGCAGTATATTGCCTTTCTCGTACCAAAACCCTCGATTGTTTTTTCGCTCGATTGTTTTTTTTATATATTAGAATTCGATATTTAACAAAATCTTTTATTTTAACCTTTTGAATGCCCAGTACACATTTAAACTTTTTGTTTTCGATTTTGAATATTTTTTGTGAAAACTTCTCATACCCCTGCGCCCAATGCCCCGCAAATTTTTTTTAATCGAAAGATCTCCATAGGTTAGGAGATACGATTCGCGAAAAGGGATACGTTTTTTGATAATTCTGTACTTGAAAGGTTGTTCGATAGGTATAAAACTTTGAATTACAAAATATGCACTCAAAGAAAGCAGCTACTTTTTATTTTAATTTAATATATTGATTGATAAGATTAGTGCAGTTTGCCGTACAAAAATCCCTCGATTTTTCGCTAAAAATACGAAGCCACGGAAGTTATTTGACGGGCAAAAATAAAACAAATTTTACGGCATCTGAGCGAGTAGCGCGATTTATTGGTTAGCAGCGAGTGAGTTGACTATTGACTGGTTAATACATTGTTTTGATTTTTCAAAAAATAAACATAAAAATATTTTAATATATTTTTGCAAAATGTGTGTTTTGGCAAGAATACATGAAATTAATTATTTTAAAAAAGAACAATGAGAAACGGAGAATAATTATACGGGATATGTGTGGTAGTGTTGTAAAAAGTATTGATTTTAGATTATTTTAAGTAAAAATAATTTGAAAAGTTTTAATTTAAGTAAAGTAGGAGTAAAAGTAATTTGTGATTTTTCAATTTAAGGAAAGTAAAAGTAATAGTCAAAATTTTATTCAAGTAAGGTAAAAGTAAAAGTAAGAATAAAAGTATATATTATTTTTATTATATACTTTTTGAAACAAAATTATATACTTTTATTATTATTATTTTTATTATATATATTTTGAAACGGAGCAAAATACCATTTTTGGAGCTCCAAAGTTCCGTTCTAAAATTTTTTTGCTAACTTTATGTATAAATAAGTTTTTTAGTCAAAATAATTGGTTTTAGCGTGTTAGCGGCTTAAAAAATTATCTTCTGCCATTCACTTTACAACAAGCCCATAGGAAATCTACCCTATGAAATTACTTAAATTTTACTTAAATTAATTTAAGTATTTTAAGTGGAAAATCCGAGTAAGAGTAAAAGTATTTAAAATTTCAAAAGTCGAGTAAGAGTAAAAGTAATTGAAATTTTAAAAGTCAAGTAAAAGTAGAAGTAATCTAAAATCCGTTACTTTTATTACTTTAAGCAGAAGTAAAAGTAACGTTTTACAACACTAATGTGTGATCCTATAACGACATGCATACACGTATGCATGTTTTTTATGCATACGTAACGTTTGCATGTTGTTTTTCGAAAAATATGCAACCTTTTGCATGTAAGTTAGAAAATTGTCAAACGCTTGCATGAAAAAACATGCTACCTTCGCAAAATATGCATAATTTTCAAAATCATATGCAAATGGTTGTATGAGATTTCAGAACACAAGCAAACGGTTGCATGAACTTTTAAAAACACATGCATGTTAATAATAAAATAAGTTATTTTTGAAGTTATAATGATAGAAACGTAAGGTGCCTGAAATTTTTGTATGTAGTGATTTTATTTTTTGTTTTTGCATCTTTGTGAGGAATTATCTGTTTAATAAAGTCAAGAATATATAACGCAAGAGAATGTTTGACTGTACACTAAATTTTTGACCAAAATTTTGCGAGAAAAGTCGCACATTTGAATTTGTGTGCACCGTGCCAAAACTATTAAACGTAGTATTAGTCAATTTAACAATGTACAGAACGACCAATTAGCTGCAAGCCAACTATTATCATGCAAATTAAACTAAATTGTATGCAAATTATTTCTTATGTGATTTGGCTTAAAGTCACATAAGGAATAATTTGCATAAGGTTTGATTGAAAAATGCGTCACTGTCAAAACATCTGAATCTTTTTTGTTGAAAGGTACTATTGCTAAAATGAAGGCTGGTTCATACTTATGACAAAACGTCCTTTGGACAAAGTCCAAAGGACAAAAGTCCTTAGGACTTTGTCCAACGGAGAAATACGGCGTAAAAACGTCCTTTGGATTTTGTCTAAAGGACAAAAGCCAAAAGACAAAATCCAAAGTACAACGTGTTCATACTTTTTTCTCCTTTGGACTTTTCCCTTTGGATTTTTTCCTTTGGACTTTGTCCAAAAGAAAAATTTTAAGTATCATTCATACTTCGTCCAAAGGAAACAGTCCAAAGGACGTTTTGACTTTTTTAAAATTGTCCTTTGGACTTTGTCCAACGGACGTTTTGTCATAAGTATGAACCAGCCTTAAACATCATACGGAACGACCAATCAGCTGCTTGCCAACCACGTTTGTGCAAATTATTTCTTACGTGATTTTGGTCGATTAAACTAAAAGAACAGTTTCTACTACAGTTTTTAAGCCGAGCCTTTCCTGGATAACTTTTTACGAAAGTTTCATTCTATGTATACAGAAAATAAGGATTTGTATTTAATTTTAAGTCTGAAAAGGGAAACTCGGCTCGAAAGCAACCCCAAAACTTGGAAATCTGGGCCCGGCCGCGAAGGGCCAAAGCCTACCCCAAAAACGGTAAAGAAAATCAGCGACTAAACTAAGCCTAAACAAAACTAAGCCTTAGCAAAACTTAAGTCTGGGCAAAACTGAAGCCTAAAGCCTAAGCAAAACCTAAGCCTAAGCAAAAGCTTAGCAAAAGCTAAGCAAAGTCTAAGCCTAAGTAAAACCTCTAAGCCTAATAAAATCTAAGGTAAGCCTAAGCAAAACCTAAGCCTAAGCAAAATATAAGCCTAAGCAAAACCTACGCCTATGGTTGAATTATATCTGGCTGACGCTGAAAATTAGAATGTAGACATGAGGGGACTAATTCAACTTGTGCGGTAATGACGTTCGTTTTTTTTCTGGAGTGCATTTTACCCATATCGTTTTTCGATTTTGAAGGAAAAATACGTTAAAAACACTAATTTTAGGTCAAAAAGCCCTTTTTTTTTGCATTTTTTTGAGCTTTTTATTGCTTAAAACATTTCATTTTGACCTTAAACGTTAAGTTTGGAGGCATTTAGAAGTCATTTTAAAGACGTTTTTTCTTCATTTTTCCAAAATTGGGGGGTTAACTTTTTCTCCCCCCACTTCTGAGTGGGGGGTTAAACCCCCCTTCTCAGAATTTGGGGGGGGGGGGGGGGTAACCCCCCCCCCAACCCCCCCCCTTGCCCATGTATGTTTATGAGTATCCACAGCAGAGATGTAAACCGCCCGTCTGCATAAACCGCCCATGACCGTGATTTTTTTTCGGACAGGGACGTCCAAAACACACTTCACAAATGACAGGGGAGGAGTTAGGTTACTTTTAGCTTAGCTTAGGTTTTGCTTAGGCTTAGCTTAGGTTTTGCTTATAGGCAAATAAAATCTAGCTGACCGCGATATTTGCAGTATTAAATCGACTATTTAACAACAGAAACATACAAAATTTTTCACTAATTAATAACAAAGACTAAAAACTGTTTTTTAATAATTATTTATTAAATTACTTAATTTGTAACCTAATTGCAAATTTTTTAAGAGCTAAAGTTGGTTAATTTTTGTATATTTTGTGAAAAGGTGGAATTAAGAAAATTTTTGCGTTCTTATTTGTTTACAAAAAAAAAACAAACGTCATTACCGCACAAGTTGAATTAGTCCCCTCATGTCTACATTCTAATTTTCAGCGTCAGCCAGATATAATTCAACCATAGGCGTAGGTTTTGCTTAGGCTTATATTTTGCTTAGGCTTAGGTTTTGCTTAGGCTTACCTTAGATTTTATTAGGCTTAGAGGTTTTACTTAGGCTTAGACTTTGCTTAGCTTTTGCTAAGCTTTTGCTTAGGCTTAGGTTTTGCTTAGGCTTTAGGCTTCAGTTTTGCCCAGACTTAAGTTTTGCTAAGGCTTAGTTTTGTTTAGGCATTAGGGTTAGTCGCTGATTTTCTTTACCGTTTTTGGGGTAGGCTTTGGCCCTTCGCGGCCGGGCCCAGATTTCCAAGTTTTGGGGTTGCTTTCGAGCCGAGTTTCCCTTTTCAGACTTAAAATTAAATACAAATCATTATTTTCTGTATACATAGAATGAAACTTTGGTAAAAAGTTATCCAGGAAAGGCTCGGCTTAAACTGTAATAGAAACTGTTCTTTTAGTTTAATCGACCAAAATCACGTAAGAAATAATTTGCACAAACGTGGTTGGCAAGCAGCTGATTGGTCGTTCCGTGTGATGTTTAAGGCTGGTTCATACTTATGACAAAACGTCCTTTGGACAAAGTCCAAAGGACAATTTTAAAAAAGTCAAAACGTCCTTTGGACGAAGTATGAATGATACTTAAAATTTGTCCTTTTGACAAAGTCCAAAGGAAAAAATCCAAAGGGAACAGACCAAAGGACAAAAAGTATGAACACGTTGTCCTTTGGCTTTTGTCCTTTAGACAAAATCCAAAGGACGTTTTTACGCTGTATTTGTCCGTTGGACAAAGCCCAAAGGACTTTTGTCCTTTGGACTTTTTGTCCAAAGAACGTTTTGTCATAAGTATTTCATTTTAACTTTTTTCCAAAGACTTCATTTTAGCAATAGAACCTTTCAACAAAAAAGATTCAGATGTTTTGACAGTGACGCACTTTTCAATCAAACCTTATGCAAATTATTCCTTATGTGACTTTAACCCAAATCACATAAAAAATAATTTGCATACAATTTTCATTTTTTTAATTTGCATGAGACAATAGGTGGCTTGCAGCTAATTAGGTCGTTCTGTACATTGTTAAATTGACTAATACTACGTTTAACAGTTTTGGCACGGTGCACACAAATTCAAATGTGCGACTTTTCTCGCAAAAAATTTCCCGGTCAAAAGTTTAGTATACAGTCAAACATTCTTTTGCGTTATATATTCTTGATTTTATTAAACAGATAATTCTTCACAAAGATGCAAAGCACAAAAAATAAAATCACTACATACAAAAATTTCAGGCAGCGCACGTTTCTATCATTATAACTTCAAAAATAACTTATTTTTATTAGTTAACATGCATGTGTTTTGAAAATTCATGCAACCGTTTGCTTGTGTTCTGAAAATCTCATACAACCATTTGCATATGATTTTGAAAATTATGCATATTTTGCGAATACAGTACTTTTTCATGCAAGCCGTTTGAGATTTTCTAACTTACATGCAAAAGGTTGCATATTTTTCGAAAAACAACATGCAAACGTTGGGCCGTATGCATAAAAAAACATGCATACGTGTATGCATGTCGTTATAGGATCACGCATTAGTGTTGTAAAACGTTACTTTTACTTCTACTTCAAAAGTAATAAAAGTGAGCGGAGTTTGAATTACTTCTACTTTTACTTGACTTTTAAAATTTCCAATTACTTTTACTCTTACTCGACTTTTGAAATTTCAAATACTTTTACTCTTACTCGGATTTTCCACAAATACTTAAATTAATTTAAGAGCAATACGTAACTGAACGAAGAGGCAC
>JASAMX010008187.1:0-12153 GCA_030248175.1 Microlaimidae sp. YZB2_3
GTCCATGGCTGTAGTTCTTTAAACACCCAAAGTAATGATTATTGTGTATTTTATAACAGATAATAAACAAAATTGTACTCATTTATTCAAAATTAACTTGTGGAACTGTAAAAAAAATTTCCAGTACCATTTGGCGGCGGCCAGCTGTATGTCCGTCTGTTGGTCTCTCCGCATCAGCATTGTGATTTTTTCAAGAACCCGCCGACTCGAAAATTTTGCTAAATAAAAGAATTATAGTTAGGATTTTCGCACGTGCAATTAGGTGAGAGGTTAAAGCTAAAGGTTAAATTCGCCTATAACAGTTAATAACATCGCAGAATTCTTCGTGGTCAAGAAAATAACACAATGGCAGTAGAAATCGGACCCAACAAAAATGTGAAAACTTTTCGGCGAGTGAAAAATTGGAATGAAATGCTACAGACCCAAACAGTATAAACTGAAACGCGGTACAGGCTTAGTGTTAAATTCAAACGCGCGTTTTCTTTAGCGCGCAGATACTTGCATGACTGTGTAAGTGAACACTTATGTTAAATTATGGTCAATATTTTTTTTAAAAAAAGCAATTTGAATGATTTTCACTACTAGGTATTTTGCCTAAGAGTGTATAATACAATACGACTTTTCCTGCACTCTTGTAAGCAAACTATGCGCAATAAAACTATTATTGACTGAACACAAAACTAGAGTGACCACAAAACTGGAGGCTCGAATGGAAGCGTCCGCCCTCTCAAAACCCACTCTTATACTTTAGGTTATCCTTCATAAACAACCACGTAAGTAACCCACCAGCTAACGGCCGGAACCGTGTGCATCATCTATACCAGACCTCAGCAGGTGTTAATTGGGGGGAGGCAATTCCAAAATGGGGAGCACGGGGGGAAACTTTTTTGAAACGGGGAGGCAATAAAACGGAGGACAAGCAGGGTAGAAAGAAAAAAAGGGGGAAAAGGTTAAAAAAAAGAAAAAAAGAAGGGGAAAGAGACAAAAAAAACAAAATTGAGGTAAAAATAGCTCTAAAATGGCTTAAAATGCATTGAAATAGGCTAAAAACTGCAAAAACTTCGCGATTATGGTGTCATTATAGGTCAAAATCGACACCATAATTTTTGGGACTTTTTCATTTTTGGGAGAGGGGCAAATGCTTTAATAAAGGGGGGGGGGCATTTCCAAACCGTGCACAGATCTGCTATACTATGAAGATTATGACAGTGATTTTAACAGCACCGAAATGAATTAAATATTTTACCGCACAAAAAACAAAAATTGTTGGTGGATAATATTATACATAAACTTAAAACTAATTTAACTAATTTCTATTATTCATTTTAAACCTAAATTTTGCATTATGTGTAAAGTGCGTCTTAATGCTTACCACTCATCAAAGCACTAGATGTGTCTGGGTTACCTCGAAACAAAGAACCAAAACATTGTAAAGCTGGGAGTATAATCTAAATATTTTAAATAAACTAGTAGCTGGACATATAAACTCCATATAAAATAGTTTTATTAAAAAAGAAGCACACAGTTTTCGCTTTACAATAATTTTATTTTGTTTTTTTGGGTTAGTTTGGTTTAATACAAAGCATTTTATGCAGACGAAGTATAAAAGTTAATTTTTTTAAATAAGCATACATGAGCGTGGACCGGAAGGTTCGGGGGTGGCTATCCCGGATGACTTTTGAAAGCTAGGAGGGTGTCAAGGGGGTCCGCACCCCCCCCCCTACCTTTTTAGGGGGTCGACCCGGAGTAAACCAGTTTTAAATCTACAGGGGGGTCAAAGTTTCTAAACAAAGTTATTTTAAATCATTGATTCAATGTTTTTAGCACTAATACAGAATTTTATACACCAAAATGAAAATAGTATTTTTATTTTATGTATAAAAAAGTACAAAAATACTGTTTTCACTACAAAAACGTGTTTATAACTGTAATTTTTACCTAGATTTATACTCAAAAATTGGCGCGGAAAGGATCGATTGAGAATATGATTGAGATCGATTGAGAAGGGGGTCACTTGAGAATTCCAGAGAGGGGTAGGGTGTCAAAATAAAATAAATTGGGGGAGGAAGGTCCCCTAGATTTGTTTCCAGGAGGAGGGGTCCAAAATTTCGAGGATAGAGGGGGTGGACCTCAGCCTACGTCCCCTCCCTATGCTCATGTATGATGTGATGTTCCAACTCTCCATATTACGTTCCAAAACTACTGACGTAACTAATGGTCGTTTATGCACTATGGGAACATTGTCGCCTTTAAACCAAAGTTTAAAGATCGATTGAGAAGGGGGTCGATTGAGAATTCCAGAAAGGGGTAGGCTGTCAAAATAAAAAAAAAATTTTGGGGTAGGAGGGCCCCCAAAACTTGTTTCTAGAAGGAGGGCTGAAGGGGTCCATAATGTCCAGGATAGAGAGGGTGGACGGTGGACCTCACCCTATGCCCCCCCCCCCCTATGCTCATGTATGATGTGATGTTCCTACCCCCCATATAAGTATAACGTTCCAAAACCCCTTCCGTAACTAACGGTCGTTTATGCACTGTGGGAGTGTCGCCTTTAAACCAAAGTTTTATAATCATTAAACAATAATTTTATATTATTTGGTGTTATTTTCAGTTAGAAGTAAATCTTAAAATTTTAGAGGAACATTACTTTAAATTTTTTTGATTTAAATTTTTTTTTAAATTACATTAAAATGGTTAATAATTTTTTTAAAATTTTTTTGATTTAAATTTTAACATTTTAAAAGTACTTAGTATAAACTTTAAAAAAACATACAAAACAAAACTTATAAAGCAACTTTATATCCCAAAGTTAGGGAGCAAATTTAAAGTTTTCAATTATTTTTTACCTTTGGACTTTCGGAAAACAGAGATGGTGCTAAACACTCAATTAATCCAGCATGACACAGTAAAGCTTGATGTGTTTCGCTCTAAAATTATTATTGTCATCAAAATTGATCAAAATAAGAGTTAATTAAAATAAAAGCAAAGCATCAAAAACAGAAACCAAAATAAAAACATCAACATTTCGAACCGACGTTTGGAGAGGAAAAAATATAAAAAATAGCATTGAAAAATTAGAATTGGGTCTGAATAAAAATTTTAGAATAAAAATAGTGCTTAAAACTTTTTCGAAAGAGGGGACGGCCTGATTTGAAATTTTAAAGACAAGAGGGTCAAAGGCATAAAGGAGCAAGTTGGTTCGAAGTGGGGGGGGTTTAACCCTGATTCAAGGTATAGGTTAAAAACCGTAAATGCAATTAGCACATCGTTTTTGGAATTTTTATTTTCACCTATATTGTTTTTAAATTTAAAGAGAAAATAGCTTAGGTTTAGAAAAACACTAATTTTAGGTCAAAAAGTATTTTAAGTGCATTTTTGTACGACTATTGATTAATAATAACTTATTTTAACCTCAAAACTTAAGTTACGAGTCTTTTTGAAAGCTTGTCTTTTCTTTAAATTTCTGTAATTGTAAAATTAAACTTTCCGACTTTTAAACTTCGAAGTGTGGCCATCATAGGTGAGAACGGTCGGGGAAACTAGGGGGTAGTAGTTACCCGGGCTAAATCGAATTTTGAATTCTAGGAGGGGGTCCCAGGGGGGTCCGGACACCCCTAGCTTTTTAGGGGGGGTCGACCCGGGGTGCGAAATTTTGAAATCTAGAGGGGGGTCCGGTGGGGTCCGGTGTCCAAAGCAAAACAGTTTTAAACCATAATAACTTTAATAATTGTTCTTTTTATATGATAATACATTTTATTGAATAAAAAGCCATAATTCATGTATAAAAAGGGTGTAAAAGCATGAATATGTGATGAAAATTCACGTTTTTGGAAGAAAATTTAGTATAAAAAGGTACATAAAATTTTCCTGAGGGGGGGTCAGATTTCAAAATCTAGAGGGGGGTCAGGAATAAAAAATTCGGAAATTTGGGGGGAGACGGGGGCACCCTAGATTTTCGTTTAGGGGGGTCCCAAAATTTCGAGGCTAGGGGGGGTGGACCCCACCCTGCCCCTCCCCTTTCTCACCTATGGTGGCCATGGGATTAAAATCTTTTTCCAAAATATAGAAAGACGGAATTAGAGGGTAACCAACCTCTCTATCAATTGCGTCCTTGATGGTATAGCTATAGGGCCAAAACTTGAAAATTGGGAAGAGACGGAGTGGAGGCTATTTGTTAGAAAGTTCCACATTACCAGCCCCCCCCCACCCCTCTATCCCTCGCCCACTTTCTAATATATAGATAGCAAGTAACCTAGACCGTCTGATTAACTGCATTAAGCTTTTTTTGAGACTACCATCGCAAACCGCCTGACACTATGACATACTAGCACACTATGTCAGTTTAATTTTAATAAATAAATTGATAAACTATAATTCAACTTACTACGCAACACCTATTTAAAATAGCCGGCACGCATTCTTGACAAACGCTGGAACGCGGCAAAATATTTAAAAGGACTGTCACTACACTGCTGTCCTAAAAAAATTTATAATCAAAAATGCAAAACAAAACTAGACTTATCTTCCCATTTGCTTACACTGAACCTTTTTTTTTTGTCGCCTTAAATATTATATGCGTCTAACAAATTGCCTGCGTTTGCGTATTAATTAGAATTTTGTTGCCCAATAACCATGTCTGCCAATTATGTTAACCATAGGTAGTTTCTCTATGATTTTTTACAAGATTTAAGTTTTGAAAACACAGAAAACACAGTTGATTTATTTATTGTTTTATCAGTGTATTATATTTTAATTTTTCCCTATTATTTAAAACCAAAAACTTTAGTTAACAACTAACAACGAAATAAATTCAAAACTCAACAGCCTGTTAGGAAATTAGTAGTCGCATAAAAATGTAAACTTTTTTCCGCGTTTTCTAAGATTAATTTTTGTTTAAAGACTAAAAATTGTTATAAATTTGAAAAAAAAAAACACCAAATATTATTAGACCGCACTTCATACAGTTTGTCCACTGGCGCCAAATTGCTGTTAAAAATGGATCTCAAACAACGCAGACAAGCTTCGATTAGTTTCAAATCACTGGAGTTCAGAGCTAAAAAACAAACGTAAAAAATTAAAACACTAACAAACAAGCAATGAAAGTTCAACGATTCCACGAAAAAAAAGTAAAACTAATAATAGATTCAGCGGCTGATTCTTCTGCAAGATGGAATGGTACTTCTGTACCAAACGCATTTATCTTTGTTTTGTTTTGTTTGTTTTTTCTATTAAGCGGTAGGTTTGACTGCTGGCTGTAAGTAACCTATGTGCTGTAAGGTTTTTGTTAAAGTAATTATTACAATAAACTATCAAAATGCAATAAATTATTAGCTATGCAAACTTGCCGCCGCCCTGAGTAAAATCAAAAATGTATAAATTTTAAAAAAATTTGAAACAGCAAAAATCTGGGTGTAGAAAAAGTTTCCACTTGCCTTTCAGCAGGCAATCCACGGAACCGGATGATATCAATTGGGCCACCTGCTCCTGCGTGCCTCTGGCGATGCTGCTGAGCACGACGGCGATTTCCGTTTTCAGCCCCAGCGGACTTTCCGGGTCCGACAGAAGAGTGAGCAATCTGAAGAACAACATATCAATTACCAAAACGTCATAATATCGATTCCCGTTTTTGTAATGTTTCATAGGGTTTTAGCGGTGTCGAAATTCCCATTTTTGTAATGCTTCAAAACTCGGGGCTTGAAATAGTGTCGTTAACGGCAAAATAAGCCACTGTCATTATAAAATACGCGTGACTATGACTCATTCTGAGTTAATAAGGTCCTGTTTTAAATTTAAAATGAGTCACAACTCACAGACACACCATATTTTATACTAACTGTGGCCGATTTTGCTGTAGTAATCGCGATATTATATTTTTGAGTAAGATTGCCAATTAAGCGGTGTAACTATGATTTAAACGCTGTGATTTGATCCCCAAACACTTTTTTTTGTATTTTTAAACATACAGTAGGGTGAAACAACACCACAAAAAAGTCTCATGTGTGGAGGACTACACTAGGAAAAATGCTTTTACATTTTATTGAACTGCTATTGGATTTTAATTCACACTCTTTGATAAGAACATTCGAAAGATAAGAAAATTATAAAAACGCAAATATATTAAATTTAACACAAATATTTTAACACATAGTTAAAACAATTTTAATTTTTTCATAAAGTAATAAATTAAGGCAGTTTAAAATAGTTCAACAGAAAAAACACAATTCATTTACAATAGAAAATACAAGCATAAAAATTATAAAATCGCAACTATTTTTCTGTCCGGAAAAAATAATTATTTTACCTTGGAACCATTTTTTGCTGAAACACCCCGGTTTTCTGCCGATTACTCCCTATGATTCCAAAAAAAAGGAAAAAGGAAAAAAAGCGTTTAATTTCTTATTTTTCTAAGATCAAAGGGCAATTACCAAAATTATGTCAGTCACATTGTCACCAAGTTATTACAGTTTTCATAAATTATGCAAGATTAAAGGTGTTGATTGAAGAAACACTGTTTTATCAATTAAAAGTGTTTGGGGATCAAATCAAGCGTTTAAATCATAGTTACACGCTTAATTGGCAATCTTACTCAAAAACATATATCGCGATTACACAGAATGGGCAAGTTCGTATAAATATGGTGTGTCTGTGAGTTGTGATTCATTTTAAATTTAAAAAGGATCTATTAATAGAATGAGTCATAGTCAGATTTTATAATGAAGTGGCTCATTTTGCCGTTAACGACACTATCAAGCCGAGTTTTGAAGCATTAAAAAATGGGAATTTCGACACCGCTAAAACCTATGAAAATAAAAAACGGGATCGATATTATGAGTTTTGGTATATATGTTGTTCTTCAGATTGCTCACTCTTCTAGTCGGACCGGAAAGTCGCTAGGGCTGAAAACGGAAATCGCGTCGTGCTCAGCAGCATCGCAGAGGCACGCAGGAGCAGGTGGCCAATTGATATCATCGGTTCCGTGGATTGCCTGCTGAAAGGCGAGTGGAAACGTTTTGTACACCCAGATTCTTGCTGTTTCAAATATTTTTTAAAATTTATACATTTTTGATTTTACTCAGGGCGGCGGCAAGTTTGCATAGCTAATAATTTATTGCATTTTGATAGTTTATTGTAATAATTACTTTAACAAAAACCTTACAGCACATAGGTTACTTACAGCCAGCAGTCAAACCTACCGCTTAATAGAAAAAACAAACAAAACAAAACAAAGATAAATGCGTTTGGTACAGAAGTACATTCATCTTGCAGAAGAATCAGCCGCTGAATCTATTATTAGTTTATTTTTTTTGTGGATCGTTGAACTTTCATTGCTTGTTTGTTAGTGTTTTATTTTTTACGTTTGCTTTTTAGCTTTGAACTCAGGATTTGAAACTATCGAAGCTTGTCTGCGTTGTTGAGATTTTTTACAGCAATTTGGCGCCAGGGACAAACTGTATGAAGTGCGGTCTATATATTTGTGTTTTTTTTTCAAGTTTATAAAATTTTTAGTCTTTAAACAAAAATTAATCTTAGAAAACGCGGAAAAAAGTTTAATTTTTATGCGACTACTAATTTCATAAGGCTGTTGAGTTTTGATTTTTTTGTTGTTGGTTGTTAGCTTAAAGTTTTTGGTTTAAATAATAGGGAAAAATTAAAATATAATACACTGATAAAACAATAAATAAATCAACTGTGTTTTCTGTGTTTTCAAAACTTCAATCTTGTAAAAAAAAATCATAGAGAAACTAACCAGTGGTTAACATAATTGGTAAACTGGTTATTGGCCAACAAAATCAATAATACGCAAACGCAGGGCAATCTATTAGTTATAATATTTAAGGCGACAAAAAAGAAGTTTCAGTGTAAGCAAATGGGAAAGATAAGTCTAGTTTTGTTTTGCATTTTTCATTATAAATTTTATTTTAGGACAGCAGTGTAGTGAGCAGTCCTTTCAATATTTTGCCCCGTTCCAGCGTTTGTCAGAGAATGCGTGCCGAGCTATTTTAAATAGGTGTTGCGTAGTAAGTTGAATTATAGTTTATCATTATTTATTTATTAAAATTAAACTGACATGGAGTATTGTAGTATGTCATAGTGTCAGGCGGGTTTGCGATGGTAGTCTCTCAAAAAAAGAGCTTAATGCAGTTAATCAGAAGGTCTAGGTTACTGCTATACTATATATTAGAAAGTGGGCGAGGGATAGAGGGGTGGGGGGGGGGGCTGGGTAATGTGGAACTCTCTAACAAACTAGCCTCCACTCCGTCTCTTCCCAATTTTCAAGATTTTGACCCTATAGCTATACCATCAAGGACGCAATCTAAAGAGAGAGAGGTTGGTTAACCTCTAATTCCGTTCTTTCTATATTTTTGGAAAAGATTTTAATCCCAAGGCCACCATAGGTGAGAAGAGGGGGGGCAGGGTGGGGTCCACCCCCCCTAGCCTCAAATTTTGGCACCCCCCCCCTAAACCGAAAATCCAGGGCCCCCCTCTCCTCCCCAAATTTCCAATTTTTTATCCCTGACCCCCATCTAGCTTTTGAAATCTGACCCCCCCCTCACCGGGAAAATTTTATGTACCTTTTTATACTAAATTTTCTTCCAAAAACGTGAATTTTCATCACATATTCATGCTTTTACACCCTTTTTATCCAGGAATTATGGATTTTAATACAATAAAATGTAGTATTATCATATAAAAAGAACAATTATTAAAGTTGATTATGGTTTAAAACTGTTCTTGCTTTATGAACACCGGCCCCGACCTGACTCCCTCTCTAGATCTCAAAATATCGCACCCCGGGTCGACCCCCCCCGAAAAAGCTAGGGGGGTCCGGACCCCCCTGGGACCCCCTCCTAGAATTCAAAATTCGATTTACCCCGGGTAACTACTACCCCCTAGTTTCCCCGACCGTTCTCACCTATCATGGCCACACTTCGAAGTTTAAAAGTCGGAAAGTTTAATTTTACAATTACAGAAATTTAAAGAAAAGGCAAACTTTCAAAAAGACTCGTAACTTAAGTTTTGAGGTTAAAATAAGTTATTATTAATCAATAGTCGTACAAAAATGCACTTAAAATGCTTTTTGACCTAAAATTAGTGTTTTTCTAAACCTAAGCTATTTTCTCTTTAAATTTAAAAACAATATAGGTGAAAATAAAAATTCCAAAAACGATGTGCTAAATGCATTTACGGTTTTTAACCTCTACCTTGAATCAGGGTTAAACTCCCCCCCCCACTCCGAACCAACTTGCTCCTTTATGCCTTTGACCCTCTTGTCTTTAAAATTTCAAATCAGACCGTCCCCTCTTTGGAAAAAGTTTTAAGCACTATTTTTATTCTAAAATTTTTATTCAGACCGAATTCTAATTTTTCAATGCTATTTTTTTTATTTTTTCCTCTCCAAACGTCGGTTCGAAATGTTGATGTTTTTATTTTGGTTTCTGTTTTTGATGCTTTGCTTTTATTTTAATTAACTCTTATTTTGATCAATTTTGATGACAATAATAATTTTAGAGCGAAACACATCAAGCTTTACTGTGTCATGCTGGATTAATTGATTGTTTAGCACCATCTCTGTTTTCCGAAAGTCCAAAGGTAAAAAATAATTGAAAACTTTAAATTTGCTCCCTAACTTTGGGATATAAAGTTGCTTTATAAGTTTTGTTTTGTATGTTTTTTTAAAGTTTATACTAAGTACTTTTAAAATGTTAAAATTTAAATCAAAAAAATTTTAAAAAAATTATTAACCATTTTAATGTAATTTAAAAAAAATTTAAATTAAAAAAATTTAAAGTAATGTTCCTCCTTTAAAATTTTAAGATTTACTTCTAACTGAAAATAACACCAAATAATATAAAATTATTGTTTAATGATTATAAAACTTTGGTTTAAAGGCGACACTCCCACAGTGCATAAACGACCGTTAGTTACGGAAGGGGTTTTGGAACGTTATACTTATATGGGGGGTAGGAACATCACATCATACATGAGCATAGGGAGGGGGCGTAGGGTGAGGTCCACCCCCTCTATCCTCGAAATTTTGGACCCCTCCTCCTGGAAACAAATCTAGGGGACCTTCCTCCCCCAATTTATTTTATTTTGACACCCTACCCCTCTCTGGAATTCCCAAGTGACCCCCTTCTCAATCGATCTCAATCATATTCTCAATCGATCCTTTCCGTGCCAATTTTTGAGTATAAATCTAGGTAAAAATTACAGTTATAAACACGTTTTTGTAGTGAAAACAGTATTTTTGTACTCTTTTTATACATAAAATAAAAATACTATTTTCATTTTGGTGTATAAAATTCTGTATTAGTGCTAAAAACATTGAATCAATGATTTAAAATAACTTTGTTTAGAAACCTTGACCCCCCTGTAGATTTAAAACTGGTTTACTCCGGGTCGACCCCCTAAAAAGCTAGGGGGGGGGGGTGCGGACCCCCTTGACACCCTCCTAGCTTTCAAAAGTCCATTTATCCGGGATAGCCACCCCCAACCCTTCCGGTCCACGCTCATGTATGCTTATTTAAAAAAATTAACTTTTATACTTCGTCTGCATAAAATGCTTTGTATTAAACCAAACTAACCCAAAAAAAACAAAATAAAATTATTGTAAAGCGAAAGCTGTGTGCTTCTTTTTTAATAAAACTATTTTATATGGAGTTTATATGTCCAGCTACTAGTTTATTTAAAATATTTAGATTATACTCCCAGCTTTACAATGTTTTGGTTCTTTGTTTCGAGGTAACCCAGACACATCTAGTGCTTTGATGAGTGGTAAGCATTAAGACGCACTTTACACATAATGCAAAATTTAGGTTTAAAATGAATAATAGAAATTAGTTAAATTAGTTTTAAGTTTATGTATAATATTATCCACCAACAATTTTTTGTTTTTTGTGCGGTAAAATATTTGAATTCATTTTCGGTGCTGTTAAAATCACTGTCATAATCCTTCATAGTATAGCAGATCTGTGCACGGTTTGGAAATGCCCCCCCCTTATTGAAGCATTTGCCCCCTCCTAAAAATGAAAAGTTCTAAAAATTATGGTGTCGATTTTGACCTATAATGACACCATAATCGCGAAGTTTTTGCAGTTTTTAGCCTATTTCAATGCATTTAAGCTATTTTAGAGCTATTTTTACCTCGAATTTTGTTTTTTTTTTGTCTCTTTTCCCCTTCTTTTTTTCTTTTTTTTTTAACCTTTTCCCCTTTTTTCCCTTCTACCCCGCTCTGTCTCTGTTTTATTGCCTCCCCGTTTCAAAAAAGTTTCCCCCCGTGCTCCCCATTTTGGACTTGCCTCCCCCCCAATTATCACCTGCTGAGGGCTGGTCTCGGTGATGCACACGGGTCCGGCCGGTCGCTGGTGGGTTACGTACGTGGTTGTTTATGAAGGATAACCTAAAGTATAAGAGTGGGTTTTGAGAGGGGTGGGATGCTTCCATTCGAGCCTCCAGTTTTGTGGTCACTCTAGTTTTGTGTTCAGTCAATAATAGTTTTATTGCGCATAGTTTGCTTACAAGAGTGCAGGAAAAGTCGTATTGTATTATACACTCTTAGGCAAAATACCTAGTAGTGAAAATCATTCAAATTGCTTTTTTTAAAAAAAATATTAACCATTATAAACATAAGTGTTCACTTACTACACAGTCATGCAAGTATCTGCGCGCTAAAGAAAACGCGCGTTTGAATTTAACACTAAGCCTGTACCGCGTTTCAGTTTATACTGTTTGGGTCTGTAGCATTTCATTCCAATTTTTCACTCGCCGAAAAGTTTTCACATTTTTGTTGGGTCCGATTTCTACTGCCATTGTGTTATTTTCTTGACGACGAAGAATTCTGCGATGTTATTAACTGTTATAGGCGAATTTAACCTTTAGCTTTAACCTCTCACCTAATTGCACGTGCGAAAATTCTAACTATAATTCTTTTATTTAGCAAAATTTTCGAGTCGGCGGGTTCTTGAAAAAATCACAATGCTGATGCGGAGAGACCAACAGACGGACATACAGCTGGCCGCCGCCAAATGGTACTGGAAATTTTTTTTACAGTTCCACAAGTTAATTTTGAATAAATGAGTACAATTTTGTTTATTATCTGTTATAAAATACACAATAATCATTACTTTGGGTGTTTAAAGAACTACAGCCATGGAC